>RCUC01109413.1:0-24314 GCA_003697995.1 Taxidea taxus jeffersonii
TTTTTTTTTTTTTTTTTTCCCAAATGTGATAAGAAATCCTGTCATAGCCATTTCTGAAGTCACTTGCTCTTTGAGTTAGGAACTCATTGAAGGAATCTTCCGTAAAACCCCATTCCTGGAAGCATACACTTGGGCAGAAGTTACCGGACCATCATCTAAAGGCTTGGGGGTTGGCAGGTATAAGTAGATTAGAGGTGACATCCAGGCCCCCTGAAAGTTTGGGATTTTAGGTCTTGGATCAAACATTCATTCCTTACATGACTTCAGACATGTCACTTGATGGCTTTGAGTTTTTGTTTTCTCACCTATGTAATCAGAGGTTTAGACAGGCAGCTTCCTGGTTCTTCCTAGTTGTGTACCTTCAAGCCTTCTGTGTCAGCTTAGGTGCTTCCAGATGCAATTAACAAAAACCCCATCTCAGCAGGTTTAAAGAGTAAGGGAAAACTGTTGGTTCTTACGGAAAAGTCTAGTGGAAAATATGACCTTCAGGTGTAGTCTGGTCAAGGTTCCAGCTCCATTTTCCTGTGGTTCTTTTCCCTTGCCTCCTTCCACATGCTAGCTCTGTCATCTGGCCAGCTTCCCTAATGGTGAACAGCCACTCCTGGGCACCCTGCTTCCTTTCTCACATCCAGGAATCACATGAGGACCTCCCTTCCAACCATGAATCACAAGCTCTGTGCTTTATGCCAGTTGAAAATTATGTGCCCATTCCTGAACCAATCCCTGAAGCCCCTACCACCCCTTATCAGGAAGGAAGATCAGTATACTATGGGACTAGTTTGGGCCAAGTTTCAGTCCTAGTTTTGCCACTCCTAGCTATGTGTGACTTAGAAAAATCACTTCCCTCCTGAGCTCAGTTTTTTCATTCTACCTTTAATGATCAAGTGATTGATGATCCTGGCTTCCATAAATTTGGGTGTAAATGAGTTAATAGAACTAAGTATCTGGCACATAGTAAATACTCATCCTTTCCACAAATGCTTAGTAAACCGTAGTTGTAGTGAAGGACCTGCCCTTATTCACATGTCTAAGGGCCATTTCAGGGCACTAGGCATCTGGGTAAAAGGCCAGGCCAGGCCAGGCACCGCAGGACAGACCTGTTAATTCATGCCTCAGCTCTGTGGGTTGGGCCAGCTCTGCCTGTGTGGGTATTCTTGTATCTCTTTCCAAAAAGGACTAACTAAAAGATAACCTGCCTGAGTCCTGCCCACACTGGGTGTCTGGCAGGATATGGTTTTGGTGGGGGGGGAAGGGGAGTGGGAGTTGCCGCTCTTTTGGTGCTATAAAGAGGGGCCTAAGCAGTATCCGGATAAAGGAGTGAAATGTTGCCAAAAATCCAGTCTCCTAGGCAGAGGTGTTAGCCCTCCAAGCCCTGGGGATGTGGACAGATGACCTTGGAAGCATGATCAGTTCCACAGTTCTCCAGTTTGAGGGTAGCTTGGCCCCATGTTCCCTCTGGCTCTATAGATAGATTTAGGAGTTAGAACTCAGACCTCTCTCTCTCTCTCTTTTTCCTGCTTTTTTTGTACTTGAGTAAAGACACAGGGCAGTAGAGTGTGGGGTCTTAAAAAGCTGGTAAGTTACCTGTGTACTGAGAATATCTTGAAAGTATTCTTTCTTTCTTTTGGCAGGTGCAGGTGCTACTTCTGGTGACTATTTGCTTTCATCTTAAGGTGTCCCCTCCAGCCAGCTAATCCAGACTGGCACTTAGGAGCACCTCTCTGCTTAGAGTAGTTCCTTGCTATCAAACCCAGGAGCTGAACAATTGCTTTCTAACCCTTTCTTTGACAAAAGTCTCAAATAGGAAGATTTGTCTGCAGCTGGTTGCTTGCTAAGATGGCTTTATGTCCCCTGGGATCACACACCCTGTTGCTATCTGTACTGCCTACTTCATTCCACAGCTATCCCCTGGCTCCCCGAGATGTATTTCTTGCCTGGTGGTGCTACCTTCTGGATGCTAGGGAAGTGACAAGCCTGAGGGGACCAGGAATCCTCATATTCCATCTTTCTGTCCTTCTCCCATTGGTAGTTTGAATCTCTAATAGCCTGGGTGGGGGTGGCTGGAGAACATAAGAAACCTCTATGTTCCCAGCCCTAGGAATGCCCCATCCTACTCAGCATCCCTTCCATTCCCTCACTACTCTGGTGTTTAGCCTTGTTTTCCTACAGACTGCTAAAACTGGAAGAGGAAATCTGCTCTTAAAGTTTGAACAGTAGATGAGAATTGGGGAGCCAGGGTGACCTGAGTCGAGTTATGGGGACTGAAGGCCCAGCAAAACCTGGAGGAAGCACAGGGAAACTACCAGGCTGTGGATGTGATTTGCCCTCTCCTGGGCAGCTGTCTCTTTGATTTACAGACTGCTTGAGTCCTGCCAAGTTTAGAAACAAGGAAACCCTGCTTTGTGGGGCATGAGGGGGCTTCCACCAGGTAGCAGACCATGTCCTACTCTCATCCCTAATGCTGCTTTCGCATTCCTTCCGGAGTTTAGCAGGAATGATGAATGTGGAAGTCTCTGTGTTGCAGGGGGTTCCTATTCATGGCAGCTTTAACATAGAAAACCATCTGTTTTCCTGGTCTCAAGGTGATTCTGTTGTAGGACAAATCTGTAATCAAACTTGGCTTTAAAAATCTCTTCTTGCACTCACTAGCTACGGGACCTTGCGTAAGTGTCTTCCATGTCTGGACTGTCATTTTTCTCTGTCTCTAAGATAAGGGTGGTTAAAGATTACCAGAGATGTAGTACCCGGTCAGAGCATCACTCAGGTGGCAGCTGCTTGAGGATGAGGCTGGGATGGCCTCAGACTTGGAGACACTGATGCCAGCTAACTGGCAAGTTAGCTTGACCTTGGTGGGCCAAGGTCAATGAATGTCCTTCTCTGTTTCCGACCCCCTGTACCACTCATGCTTCTCTGTTCCTGGGTTACCATAGAAGTACTTTCTGCTATTCTTGAATTAAAGAATAAAGGGTCAAACATCAAGGATGCTTTACCTCTGGGGATGGAGACTTGGGATAGCTGATAAAAGGGCCTTGTTTGATGTCTTACTATCCCCTCCCTTCCTCCTCCACCCCCAGTGACTGGGCTACTGTCCTGAGACAGTAGAGAGAGGTTAGCTGTCAGCGAGAAGATGGTGGGGGCAGTAGATTGCCAATACAACTTTCCTCTCCCTGTACTACCCAAACCTCCATCTGAAAAAGGCCTAATGAAGCTGTCAGGTTGCCTGCCTGATTCATCCCTTCCCTTTAGGGCATAACCAGTAAGGTTGCTGGGTTGATGCTTGTGAATATAAACTATGGCTTCTGGAAGGTGCTGCAGAGAAAGTGTATGTGTGTGGGGTGGGAGGTGCCTCAGGGCTCCCATCACCTCACTTTTCAGTCTAGGTCACCACCCTCCACTGCCCCCAAGGACCTTATTTTCCTATTGCTCTGATAAGAGTTCAGTGGCCCTGGGGTTCTGCCTTGCCCACCCAGCCATTCTGCATGCCGGTGGGTACGAGGTGATCCTGCCTCCTTGATTCCTGGGGCATCCAGCCTTGTTCCTCCTTTTGGTGCTGCTGAGATTGTACTTGCTCTATCAGTCACCAGGGCAGGCTTGCCCTGACCTGAGGCTTTGGTTGATGGCTCACCTCTGCTCATTCTGCTTTGCTCTTGTTCTTTTGCTTCTGTAAGTCTTTGCATAAAGCATTGTCCTCACAGCTGAGCCTGCCTTATGGTCTGTACTCTTCTTTCTCAGTCACAACCTGTCCAGCTGTTTTTGTACTTTCGAAGAAAGTGGTTGACTTTACAGAAGCTCCACCAACAGAAACTTGCGGTTATGGCCCGGGACCACCATAGCCCCACCCCAACCCTCCAAAGGGCCTCCCCTGTCAGGCATATGACTGACTGTGCATCATCTCCCTCTCTCTCCTCTCTGTCCCAGATCAGTGGACCATCCCCTGCCCGGATCCTCTCTCTCCACAGACTTTGGCAGCTGGCAGATGGTAACAGGCTGTGGCAGTATTCAGGAACGGGCTGTCCTGCACACAGACTCCTCTCTCCCTTTCAGCTTCCCGGATGAGCTCCCTAACAGTTGTCTGTAAGTGTCTTGCTTGAGAAGGCAGGATGCTCCCCTGCCCGTATCAGAAGCTGGTGAGCAGTCAGGAGTGTTGGTTAAGGAGTGAGGCAGCAGCTGGCCCGGGATTCCTGCTCCTCCCCAGTCTCAGCTAAGTATACCTCACTGCTCCTGGACTCCTGAGGTATGGAAGAGGCTTCATGGGCTGTTCAGAATGTGTGTTGCAGTGTGTGTTCACTCTCTTGAGCCTCCAGAACTCATCCACAGGTGCCTTGGGGCACACCCTGAGGGAAAGCTGTCTGAACTGTAACTATAGAAGGTTCTATTTCTGTCCAAGGCTTTGCCTGACATGAGAATCCTTTGAAATCAGAACAGTGGGGTAGTGAAGGTAGGTGTATGGTGGAGACCACAGCCAGAATGGAGCTAGGTCAGCTCAAGGGATGTGCTCCTCTGAGCAGAACCAAGGGTTCCTTGCCATCCCCTTCTTCCTTTTGTCTTCTGCTTTTGCCTCTAGTCAGGAAAGAAAATTGGATGGGGATACCAAATCCCAAGCCTGTAAAATCCTCTTGCTTTAAGGCTCCAGTACTGAGCTTCCAACTCTTATACTAATCTGCTTGATTGGCTGCCTCTTTGGCAGCCCCCTGCCCCCTGCCTGCTTTACTGCTTCATGGATGTCAGGCCTGGGGAGCGGGGCCTACTCCTCCCCACAATGGACTGAATGAACTTCAGGTGCTGGGGATTCATTGTCACCACCAGAAACTGACTTATAGCCACCAGAGCTGACTGGTCAGAGGTGAGTTGCCCTTGGGAGTTAGGAAGGATCCCTGCTGGGGCACCTGGGTGGTTCAGTTGGTTAAGCAAATGCCTTTGGCTCAGGTCATGATCCCAGGCTCCTGGTATGGAGCAGTATCAAGCTCCTTACTCAGAAGAGTGCCTGCTTCTCCCTCTTCCTTTGCCTGCTATTCCACAGGCTTGTGCTCTCTATCAAATAAATAAGATTTTAAAAAGAAGAAGAAGAAGGATCCCTGCTGAGGGCAGACAGAAGCCAGACCTTGGGATTACAGGATGGAATAGGCCTAAGAGCCATCTCTGGAAGACGCAAACATCTCTGCCCCTGCTTGATAGCACCCCTCACTTAACTGGCATTAACCACTGAAACAGGCAGCTCTCTGAGATCCTAGCCAACCCTCAGGATCTGGCAGGTTGCCAGAGGAAAGCTAGGTTCTCTGTGATCTCAAGGCCTCTAAAATTGCAGTGTAGGGATGGGGTCAGGGTTGATTCCTGCTGAGGTCATACAGTATGTGGATTTAGTGGTTGAGCTTTGTTATCAGAGAAATTTAGTTAAACTCTTGGCTGCTCTGCCTTACCAGCTATGTCTTGTGGTGTCAGCCCTGACTTCTCTGAGCCTGCTAACTCATCTCTTTGAGAGGGAATGGCACTAGAGTACTAGTGCCTTCCTACTCCTTACCTGCTGTGTGTCCTCAGGTAGATCACTTATCCTCTCTGAGCTCCAGTTTTCTTATCTCTAAATAGGCTGATCCCTCCTTCTGCCTCCCAGAAATAGGGGGCAGTGAAAACACACACGTATGGATCTTTGGATATTCCCCGTGAATACAAACTACTAATCTGAATTTCTCATTATATGTTCTAACGAAAAGCAGAAGAACACGTGGCCTCCAGCCTATGTGAAATCCAGTTAGAGAGTAAAGAAGATCTAGGGCCACGTGTCTCCCCCAAATGGCAAGAGAGGCTTTGGAGTTCTTCTTGGTATTGCAGGACTCCAGTATCAGCTCCGTTTTCCTAGTGCTGCTATGAGAGCTGCTCACCCTAGTACCCACTGCTTCTCTCTCTCTTCCACACTTAGTCACCCACTCATACCCACCACTCCCACCAGTCTACTTTCCTCTCACCCCCAGACTGTGTACCTTTTAGTCCATAGGTTGGGTGTGGCTGGTACCTCAGGTCTCTTCTCTTCTGTTAAAGACCTGTTAAAGTGTCAAATAGCCTCATGGAATTCATTCTTTGATAAGCCTGAGTTTTCATGCACTTGTCACTTTGGGTTTTTTTTGTTTGTTTGATTTTTTACTTGTTCCCCTTCTCAACTTGTATTTCCAGGCCAAGGAGAGAAGACGGATTTCCCGTCTTCTGTGATCAGTTTCTCTAGAGGCCAGGGAAGGAAAAGCAAACAGAATCAGAACAGGAATCCTGCTAGAAAATCCTGCTAGCTGTTTCCCTAGGGACCATAGTTGACTAAAGATGTAGCTGGAGCCTCAGGCGTTTCCAGTTGAGGACCCTAGCCTCTTCAGGACACTGCCAAGAACTTTCTCCCAGAGTGCTCCAGGTCCTGGCCTCAAGTAGGTTGAGGTCTTTGGTCAGCCAAGGCTTGATGCCTCATCTTGTGGTCTCTCCTTAAGTCTCAGATTTGCGCCTCACATTATTCTCACTTCCTGTTCACCTTCTCCCCCCTCCCCAGTGTGTCATTAAAATGTGCTGGCTCTAGGTAGGAACAGCCTGAGAGCTGAGAGGAATGGTTTTTTGAGGGGAACAAAGCCAAATGTTTAGGACCTGAACTACAGAGGTAGTATGGCCACAGGACATGTGCTGGCCTATGCTAACAAAGGCAGAAGGATAGGTAGTATGGTGAGGATGAGGATATTGGATCCTGCCCCAGAGTAATATGTTCATTCCATTCTCCCTCCTTCCCTTCCTCCCCATAGGCTTGCAGCCCTGAGTGAGCGGGAGACTCGGCTGCAGGAAGTACGCTCAGCTTTCTTGGCCACATACAGCAGCACAGTGGGGCTTCGAGCAGCAGCCCCCAGTCCCTCTGGTGCCATCGGAGGCCTGCTGGAGCAGTTTGTCCGTGGTGTTGGACTCCGGAGCACCAGCAGCAGCACCTTATGAAGTAGCCAGCCCACAACAATTTCCTGTTCCTCTCACCTGAGCCCTGAGCAGAATTAAAGCCATGCCCAGACAAGGGTGCTTCAAGATAGAAGAGAAATCTCCTCACTTCTCCTTTTCCATCATGCACATGGCCAGCCCCAAAGCAGAGCAGGTCTAAGGACGGGGTTTTCCAACCCCCATCTTCCTGACTGGTGACCACCACCCCTCTTGTCACTGCCTTTCACCCACCCTAGTCTTTGTTGGGATTCCCATCAGCTCTCAGAACTGTGTGGGGTTTCCCTAGGGCCTTGTGGAGGCTGAGACCTCACGGAAGACTCCCCTTTTCCCATTCTTGTTTCCTGGAGAGGAGGGATCACCTGCACTGAGAATGAGGCAGTTTGACACAGATCACAAAATAAAATCTTTTTGAACAACTGCTGTCTTGCATCCTCATTTGGTTGCTGTCTTTGTGGAGTTATTTGGAAGGTTCTTACTGTTCTTGTGCCTGAAGGGGTTGGGATGGGGGTCAGATAAAGCAGAAAGACAACTGAAGACTGGGTTGTGCCCCTTAACTCTTGAGCCATGACAGTCTCAGTGAGATGGCGACAACTAGTCATAGGTTGTTAAGGTGGGAACAGTGGTCCTCCTGTGTCAATGGGCCCTAGTCACCTAGGTACCTACTTATTCACACTGATTCCCAGGGCTGCCTGAAATTGACCTCAGGTTGCTGAGATCTTCATTTAGCTAGGAATGGGCAGAGGTGGTGGGGGATACTTCATTTTTAACAAGTTCTGCAGGTAGCACAGTTCTGGTACAGGTGACTCGCAGCCCTTACCTATGGAGCCCTGACTTTGGTGGAGAGACTGGCTTCTGGGGCTTTGGAGGCAGTAATTGGTGTGGGGAAAATGGATCTGGCTGATTACCACCCTCATCTGCAGTGTGACCTAGATAGGACAGATTGCATCTTCACAGTATGTCTGCATCTCTATCACCATAAGTCAGAGTTCAAAGACATGGGCAAAGGGCTTTTCAGAGTGCTATCACATCTGCCATTTAGTGAGTTCTGGCTCAACACAAAAGAGGTCATCGATATGACTGCCCAGAGGAAGGAAATAATACTGGTGAACATTTCTTTAGTACTTACTGTGAACAGTCTCCCTGAGCTAAGTCCTTTATGTGGATTATCTCAAAATTTTACAACACCCCAAGTAGGTGCTATTCTTTGATGAGACTGAGCCACAGAGATGTTGAGTAACTTGCCCAAGGTCACACAGCTAATAAGAATAAATGAAAATCTCTATTTGGAGACCTAGGTAGAGCGGAAGTGGGAAGAGGAAGAAGCAGATTGTTCAGGGAGCAACTCAGGAAGAGGAAGTGTCCCCAACGCCCACCAGACGCCCCAAACCCTTCAGCACCGCGGACAGTTCTCAGGGGGTTTTTTTTGTTTTGTTTTGGCCAGGGTGAAACGCGCCGGGAGGACTCTCCCAAGGTATGGGCTGGATTTAGGGCTGGGGTAAGGTTCCCGGCCGGCTCGAGGCTGCTCCAATGGGGCGGGGGCCGCCCGCAGGACCGGGCGGGGCTAGGTTACCATCTGGAGTCGCTGCCGCCCGGCAGCCACAGTCAAGGCGCAATCGGCAGGAGTGCAAGCAAGGCTGGAGGGAGTGCAGACGCCGCCGCCGCCGCCGCTGCCGCTGCCGACACCGCCGCTACTGCGGCGGCACCTGAATCAACCCCACCGCTGCCGCCGCCCCTAGCCTCGGCAGCCCCTGTCTCACAGCCTCCAGCAGCTCCGGCCACTCCACCAGCCATGTCTCTCAGCGGAGCCTCTGAGCGCAGCGTCCCGGCTACCAAGATTGAAATTACCGTGTCCTGCCGGTGAGCCGCCACGCTGGGGAGGGCGTAGGCACTGCCCCTGCCCCAATCGGCTCTGGGGCTTAGAGCCTGCAAGGGCCAGACCCCAGGGGGAAGGAAGCATCCAGGGCCGGAAAAACCTCAGATTCAGACTTAGGGGAGACTCTGGCGGGTTCAGGGAGGGGGTTTCTTTGAACAGCTCTACCCGCAAATAAAAGCTCAGCCTGCGGGTTCAAGGAACGGGTCGCGGGGATCCAATAGGATCTGGGTTCCAGGAGGACAAAGTTCTGGGGCTAACCCTCTTTCCTGGGCCCTTGAAGACAATGTGGAAGCATAGATAAGTCTTGAGCCGATATTTCTGGTGCTGTCCAGGGTGCTGACAGCGCGGACCACCTCCCGATCCCACCCCCAACAACTCTCCACTGGGTGTAGTAATGGGGGAAGGAGATGCGAGATTTGAGCCCCATGTCTCCCTCGGGCGCCCAACTCAGGTCAGAGTCCCGGCAGTGGGCTCCAGAATGACCCATCCTCTGTCCGTCTGTCTGTTGCTTTCTCTAGGAACCTGCTGGACCTCGACACCTTCTCCAAGTCTGACCCCAGTAGGAGGCGCCAGGGAAGGGAGGGTGAACTAGGGTCTGGGCGCGACTGAGGGGTGGGGAGAGGTTCAGGCCAACCTGACATCCTTCCTTCCCCACCTCCACTCTCGCCTGCAGTGGTGGTGCTTTACACGCAGAGCCGGGCCAGCCAGGAGTGGCGAGAGGTGAGTCCAAGAGCCCTCTCTTAGCCAAGAGCTGCCCCCAACCCACCCCATCACTTGCCTGCTGGTTGGCCCCATGCTTACTCTCCACCCCCCTATCCAGTTTGGCCGGACAGAGGTGATCGACAACACGCTGAACCCAGACTTTGTGCGCAAATTCGTCCTCGACTACTTCTTTGAGGAAAAGCAAAACCTGCGCTTTGATGTGTGAGCCCCGCCCAGAATCCTGGGTTGGATCCCCCCTCCCCCGAACCTGGATCCGCACAAGATTCTGGCAGGCTCCTCCCCAACCCTGCCTCCCAGCCTGGCTCCTCCACCAGGCCTTTAGTCCCACTCTGAAGGCCTTCACTCTAGTCTTAGCTCTGTCCCCAACTCTAGCTTGGCCCTGTCCTTAGGTCAGATCCAATCCAGTTCACTTCCCAGACCTGGCTGGGCCCAAAGCTTTGCACCCTAATTTAGCTCAGGCTCCATCAAGAGGCCCTGGTATAACCCCACCCCCAGCAGGCCCCAGACTTAGCCTTGTCCCTGACTCTCTGTGACCCTGACTCCTGCCCTAAAGGAGATCCTGACTGAATTTGGGTCCAAGGCTGCCCCTCACAATTTTAACCAGGATTCAAAACCCGACCACTTTTCTAGACTGTCTCTCACCAGCCCCGGCTTATGCTGGTTCCACTCTCTTCTCAGATACAACGTTGACTCCAAAACCAACATCTCCAAACCGGTGAGCGAGCATCCCCTCGCGGGCTGGCCAGGCACACAGGAGGTGCTCAGTGTGTTAAACAACCTTCCTTAGAACCCTCCTACCCCTCAACCCCAACTCTAACTTCTTGGGCCCCAAACCCAGCCTCCTGCCCCTCCTCTCCTGCTCCTGCCTCTTGGTTTCCCACCCATGCCTTTTACTCATTGTTCCTCTTCCCTCTCGGCCACCTCTGGAACACACAGAAGGTGAGGCTGAACGGGGCTGGCTTTGGGAGGGTGGGGTGTGGAATGGAAGGTGAGGTGTGGGATGGCATTGTGGAGAGCAACTTAAACTGACAGCAGAACCAAGAAGCAGAATTGGCCTGGGGACCCCCTTCCCCCTTCCCTCTTCTTTAAAGCACAGGCAGGGTGATGTTTCTAGTGTTCTGCCATCCTGGAACACACTGGTTGGTGCAGCAGTATCACCAGGGCTAGGCTGGGACTCTGCATCTCCAGCCCCTCCTGGCCTTCTTGACTCCATGTCCTGGTGCAGGATTTCCTGGGACAAGCATTCCTGGCCCTAGGAGAGGTGATCGGAGGCCAGGGCAGCCGTGTAGAGCGGACCCTCACGTAAGCTGAACAAGAAGGGGTGCTGGGGAAAGGGTGGGTGCCTCCAAATTTTCCTCCCAAAGATGCTGTTGACCCAATAGCAGTGAAGGCTGAGACTCTCCCCTGGTCAGGAGCCTTCAGTGGCTCCCATCACCCATCCGGGAAAGACTAATGTCCAGGGCTCCATTCAAGTCAGTCTCAGGACTGATATGTCTTGTCTTGTCCTCTCTCTCTCTCTCTGTCTCTGTCTTTATCTGTCTGTCTCTGTCTCTCTCACCTCACTCTTTTTCTAAGTCTGAATGTACCCTTAAGGTCCACTTCTAAGTTTTTTTTCCTCTGGGAAGCTTCCCCTCACTAAATCAAGACCCCTGGAATTGCCATTACATTTACTCACTAAATATTTATTAACATGTTTTGTATGCCATACCCTGTGCTAGGCACCAGGGACTCATCCATTCCATAAATACTACTGGGCATATACTCTATGTCAGCCACTGTTCAAGGGGCTTGGGTTGTAATGATGAACATAACAAAGGTTCCTGCCCTCAGGGAACTTATACTATAGAAGGTGGGGGAGAAACTGTACAAAATCAACACAACAAGTAAGTAAATTATATAATATATTGGAAGACATCAAGTGCTATGGAAAAAAGGCAAAGTAGAGCAGAATTAGGAAGATCATAAATGCAGAGTGGCAGAGTGGGTGGGACTTGCAATATACTGCAGAGTGGTTGAGTAGGTTTTTTTTTTTTAAAGATTTTATTTATTTACTTGATAGACAGAGATCACAAGTAGGCAGAGAGGCAGAGAGAGAGAGAGGAGGAAGCAGGCTGTCCGCAGAGCAGAGAGCCTGATGCGGGGCTCGATCCCAGGACCCTGGGATCATGACCCGAGCCGAAGGCAGCGGCTTTAACCCACTGAGCCACCCAGGCGCCCCGGTTGAGTAGGTTTTAAGGAGAGGTAACTTTAGAGCAAAGACCTGGACGAAGTAAGGAAGTGAGCCATGCAGATACCTGGATATGGGATGTTCCAAGCAGAGGAAGCTGCCAGTGCAAAAGCCTGATATGTTCAGAGAGCAGCACAGAGGCCAGTGTGGCTACAGCCAAGTGAACAGGATGAAGGAAGAGATGAGATTGGAGAGTTAACAGTTTAGGGCCTTGTGGCCACTGTAAGGATTCTAGCTTTTACTCTGAGTTGGGAGTCACTGGAAGGCTCTGAAGAAAGGAGTGACATGATCTGACTATGTTTTCAAAGGCTGGATTGAGAATAAACCTTGGGCAGATGAAGGGAGTAGCATGGATCCCACTGGAAAGCTATTACAGTAATCCAGGGTGGCAGCAGTAAAGGAGAGAAATGGTCAGATCTGGATATAACTTGAAATTGTAGCCAACTGATTCCTGACAGGTTGGATATGGATGTGAGAGGAGGAGTCAAGGATGACACCAAACCCTTTGGCCTGAACACCTGGAAGGATGGAGTTGCCATAAATGAGATGGTTAAAAAAAAAAGAGGGAGAAGTATATTGTGGGGGGATTTAATCAGGAGGTCAGTCTGATTCCTGTTGAATTTGATAATTTTTTTAGACATCCTATCAGAGATGTCAAATAGGCAGTAAGATACTTGAGTTGTAGATGCTCTTTCAGACCAGGAGACTAGATGAAATCACCAAGGAAGTGAGCAGAGGAAGAAAGGACCAAACACCAAGACTCCATGAAATGGAACTAGAAAAGGAGACTGAGAAGGAGCATTTATGAAGTAGGAGGAGGACCAAGAGAAGGGGTGTTGTCTTGGAGGCAAAGTGAAGGTCGTGTATTGAGAGAGAGTGACCAGCTATGTCAAATGCTGCTGCAGGTCTATGAAGTTCTGAAGGAAGAGGTGGGCGTGATAGCCTGGTTGGAGAGGTTTAGAAGAGAATGGAAGAGAGGAATGAAAGTCAAGAAATCTTTCAAGGGGTTTTGCTGCAACAAAAAGAGAAAAAGAGGTGTGGTTAGGGAAGGAAGTGAGGTCAGAATAGGTTTGCATTTTTTAACATGAGAAAAATTATACCACATTTGTATGTTAAGGGGAATGACCCAGTATAAACTGAAAAAATTGACATAATAAAAAAAAGGAGAGAATTGCTGGAATGATGTCCATGTACAGGCAAGAGGGTGTAGAATGTAGCACACAGTGGAGGGATAAATAGGCACACGGATAGTCATTTATAGCAACAGTTGCGTGGGTGAAGATACTGGAGGCAAGGTAGGTGTGGTGGTAGGTCTGTGGACATTCTCTTCTGGTTGCTTCAGTTTTGTCAGTGAAGTAGGAAACAAGGTCATTGGCTAAGTGAGGATGGGGGAGGAGGCTTTCCGGGTTTGAGATGGGGAGGTGTGAAACTGCCCTCTAGCAGAACTAGAGAGTGAAGTATGATTAAGGACCCTCTTGAGATTTTTGGTCATGCATTTAAAATAAGACCAGTTAGGGGCGCCTCACTGGCTCAGTCAGTAGAGCATGTGACTTTTGATCTCAGGGTCACGAGTTCGAGCCCCATGTTGGGTGTAGAGATAAATTAAATAAATAAGAAGTAAAAAAAAAGAGACCAGTTAACAAGACTGTGTGTTTTCCTCTGGCCTTATTCAGTTGCACAGGTGCAGTACAGGTTAGGCAGAGAATTGGCTTTAACTAGGGCTGTGATTCTGCCAATAAGTATACTGAAGTGACAGAAAGGCAGTGGATAAAGGGTAGGTTGCAAAGAAGTGATTATTATAATCATTGACTGGAACTCACACTGGGTAAGGAGGTGAGGGAAAACATTAAGGAGACAACAGAGAGAAAGCAGTAAGACTTGGTCCTGGGTGTGCAGGTGAAGAGTCCCTATGCTCCTCACACTCTTTTTAAAGCACAAGGAGTCAAGAATTAAAGTAGTGAAAGAAATAGTTCCACGTTCATGTCAAAGATGGGAAAAATCACTTAGTAAGTTGGAACCAGGACTTGAACCCAGAACACTCCTGACCTAGCTTTCTCTCTGCCACCTTTGGGATCCCTTTGGAGTCTGGATTCATAGGCTCATATCAGCAAGGTCCCTGACCACTTGGAGACCCAAGGCAAGGCAAGTTGGGGATGAGTGTCCTAATATGTACAATTTCAAATACATGGAAGTGTCCCTTCTTGGGTCAGGGGAGGATAAGGCTTCCCTTTTCTTTTTTATTTCACTCTTCAGAAAGCACATCATCTTTGATCTAATAAAACAGCCTTTTGCCCTGGGTCTGGATAGAAATTCCTCTCCCTCATTCAGGACTGCTACATCACACTTTACTTGCCTATTGCCTTTGACATCCCAACTCCCTCTGGAAGCTCCCTGAGAGAATAGTCTAGCAGAACTAGAGAGAGTGCCAACTGGCCAGTTCTTACCTAGCACATTGCCTGACATATAGTAGATACCAAGGTCTGCTTTGAGAAATTTAACCACCTTCATATCAATAACACTTCCCAATTGCTTGTCCTTCCATGCACTCATTCAGATCTTTTCACAACCCCAAGAAGTTGACGTGATTCCCATTTCATAGTCGAGGAAACTAGGACCCCAAAAGAGGAAATAAATTACTCAGGACTTTAAATCCTATGTCTTCCCCACACTACCATTATAACATAATGGTAACCTATAACCTAGGCCAGATTAGCCCCTTTCTTTCAGACTACAGACCCCTTCCCTATCAAAGTCAGGCCCTTCCCCACAAGGAACCATATAGGGCAGAAAGATACATTTAGGAGTCTGTTAGGAAACAGCATAGTGAATCCCCTGTCCTACCTAATCTCAGATTGGTTACCCCATTCTTCATTGCCTACTCTCCCTCCCCTCACAAAGAGGCTTTTTCTGCTTCCAGGGGTGTACCAGGCAAGAAGTGTGGGACCATATTGCTGACTGCAGAGGAGCTTAGCAATTGTCGGGTCAGTAAGGGCCATATGCTAGACCCACAAGGCTTCCTTCTCTCCTAAACTCCCTTTAGTGGACTGTTTGAGGCTATGAACAATTTGGGTATCAACAGCCAAATTTCATCCCTAGGACATTGCCACCATGCAACTGTGTGCAAACAAGCTGGACAAGAAGGATTTCTTTGGGAAGTCAGACCCTTTCCTTGTGTTCTATAGGAGCAATGAGGATGGCACGTGAGTCGATGTCTTCTCCAGTGGCACACACCCCTGCCCTACTGTGGCCATGGGCCCATTACGGCTCTCAGGCTGGAGGTGGGGCATCTTAGACTCTACCAGGACCTGAGTTCAGAATTCACTAAAGGCAGCACACAATATGTGCTCAACAAGTGGGGAAATCCCAGGAATCTCCAAGAGTATGAGGTCCTATCTCTGGGCTCAGTCCTGCCCCCAAGGCAGGTTCCAGTCCTCTTGTTCCTCTCCAGGTTCACCATCTGCCACAAGACAGAGGTTGTGAAAAACACACTGAATCCTGTGTGGCAACCCTTCAGCATCCCTGTGCGGGCACTGTGCAATGGAGACTATGACAGGTCTGCTTCAGTGTAAACTAGGGAGTAAGGGAACAAGGGCATGAGAAATGGATTCCTGAGCCCCAGTATGCTGGCAGAAGTGTCACAATAGTTTTGGAGGATCCTGCTTGGTGAGATAGAGTTTTGGGCATAGAGATAGGTAGATGGGGAAGCAAATGGATGGCCACATAGATGAATAGGATGGATGGGTTGATGGGTAGATGAAAGGGCAAATGAACAAATGAATACACAGATACATGGATGGAGAGTCAGATGGTTGGATAAGCTGGCAAATGGATGGGTAGGTATATGGAGGGATGTGTACAAGGGCTGGTGGGTGGGTAGAAGGAGAGATAGATGAATGGATAACAGATAAGTGGATAAGTGAACTCATGGGCAGATCAGTACATGGACAAATGATGGATGGATTAATGGATGAACAAACAGATGGATGGGTATATGAGAGATTGTTAGATGGTTGGAGAGGCAGAGGGATGACTGAAAAAGCAGGAGGATAAATAGGTAGAGCAAAAGGTGGATTTGTGAATGGATGGTAGATGGATGGAAGGATGAGTAGATTAATTAGTTGATTAATGAGTGAAGTAGATGGATAGGCTGAGCATATGAACTAATAAATGGACAGTATGAAGACAGGTGAGTAGGTGGAAGGATGTATGGGCACACACATGGATGGCTATTGTAGATGAATGGATGATCATATGGACAAATGTGATAGATGGATGTTTGGTTAGAGAGCTGAATAGACACAGAGATGGATGCTTGCATATATCAGTAAGTCAGTGAATGCCTGGACATATAGTTAGATGGGTGGATAAAGAAAGGGATTAAAAGGTAATTAGATGGGCAAATGTGTGGGTAAGTGGGTGGCTACATGAATAGAGAGTTGTAACTGCAACACAGATATATGGACATACAGGAGGACTTAGGCATAGTACTTTAGAACAAAATCTTTGGAACCAGGATATCTGAGTTTAAATCTCAGCTCAATCATTTACTATTTATGGTCCTTAGTCAAGTTATTGGTTTTTGTACCCCAGTTTCCTTATCCAAAAATAAGAATAATAGTACTTACTTTATAGTAAGTACTTACTTTATAAGATGGTTCTTAAATCAAATGAGTCAATCTACACAAGCACTGGTAACAATGCCTAGAATATAGTAAGACTCAACAAGTAGTAAAGAATAGTAATAGTGGTACAAAGAGCAATAGAAGAAATAATGGCAGCAGCAATATAGTTGGGTATGTGCATGGACTGATGAATGAATAAATAGGATGGATGTACTGGTGGGAGGAAGGTTAAAAGAAAAACAGATGGTTGTATGGAAGGATGATTTGTGTGTGTTTTAGTAGGTGAGGGTGTCTCTAGGATTTATCATACACGCTAGCCTATGTTTATCTCCTGCATTGCAGAACAGTGAAGATTGATGTGTACGACTGGGACCGGGATGGAAGGTAGAACTGCCCTACATAGTACTGTCTTCTCTTGTAGTTAATTCAAACAGTTTTCTCTATTACACAGTACATTCACTAGGAACCCAAAGTCGCCTTGGGAGTCAAGAAGGGTGATAATAGATGCCAGGACCTTGAGTACAACTGACCTCTCAGTTGCACCTTCCTTCTTTCCCCCTTAACTTGGCCTCTCTTCTGGCCCTAACCCCAGTGCCCTGCAGCCCAAGTAGGGGCAGAGGATAGTGGGAACAAAAGACTAGTTTCAGGGCTGGCTCCAAGTCAACAGTAGCTACTGCTCACCCACCCCTGGCCTCACTGCAGCCATGACTTCATCGGTGAGTTCACCACCAGCTACCGGGAGCTGAGCAAGGCCCAGAACCAGTTCACAGTGTATGAGGTGAGAACTCCAGCCCTGTCCAGGTTGCCCAGGCCCTCCATCCCGGTATGCTCAGTCTGCAGTTCCCTTCCTCTGTTTCCCACCTTCACTGTTCTCTTCTTTACCTAGGTACTTAACCCTCGGAAGAAATGTAAGAAGAAGAAATATGTCAATTCAGGAACTGTGAGTGCTCCCTGGAGCTCTGGCCCTCCCTAGATCCTTCTGTTTCTATTCCCATTGACATAATATATGACAAATGTTGGGGGAACACTGTGAGCATGGATTACTTGGATATAGTAATGTTGGGTTCAAGGTGACTTCATTTAAGTTTCTTTTTTCTTTTGATTTCTCACCTGAGGAAAACTGTTTGCTTGTTACTGTTTCGCAGAATTAAAAAAAAACAACTTAAGTTGTATTTTCCAATTTAATACACTTTTGGAAATCAAAATCTGCTTCTGTCAGCTTCCTCTTTTTTGCCCTTTCAGAAATTAGATAGGGTTGGGGAGTGTGGGGTAGGGGATGGAATCATGTGCCTCTCTGCCTTCTGCCACCCAACTGCCCTTTCCAAAATAGCAGGGCTGTCTCTTTATTCCACAGGTGACACTGCTCTCCTTCTCTGTGGACTCTGAATTCACTTTTGTTGACTACATCAAGGGAGGGTGAGTCACAGGCCAAGTTCTGGGCTGAAAGATCAGCATTGAGTTACTTCCAGTTCTAAGCCTCAGTTTCCTTATTTATGGTTAGGGTCCATGGAGATAAACTTTTAAACACTTGGCAAACTATAAAGTGATCTGTAAAATGAATAATGTTCCCTATCTTAGTTTTCTTCATGAGGCTGACTTTCATACCTAGCTTCCAGTCCTCCCATGGGAAGATGGGAGACAGATGGCCCCAGGAACCTGGTTGCAGTCCAGATAAAAATCATGGCTAGGCAACAGGAAGAGGCCGAGAGAGGGAAAACCCAAGCAGACCAAAGGGGGCATTCCATTTGGCTCAGTAGTGGTAGGCAGGCCTGGGAAAAGTACTTTGCTTCTCTGAAGCTCACTTTTCTCCTATGCAAAATGGAGATGTTAAATACTACTTCAGGGCTATAGTAAGGATTAAGTTAAATGACATAAATTACAGACACTTGTCATATAGTAGGTACTCAGTTCTGCTACCCAGTGTGTGATTCATGGACCAGTAGGATCTGCATCATCTGGGAGTTTGTTAGAAATGTAGAATTTCAGGCTCCCCACAGACCATCCAGATCAGAATCTGCATTTTAACACTATCTCCAGGTGATTCATATGCACACTAGTGTTTGAGAAATCCTGATATAATACGTATTTGTCCCTCACTTCTCAATCCATCTACTTCCCCAACAGGACACAGCTGAACTTCACTGTAGCCATTGACTTCACAGCGTCTAATGGTGAGGCATGGATGGGGGGATGGCGTATGGAGGAATTCTAAGGAATTCTTTAGGGATTGGCCTGGATTCTTACCTGGGGATGAGTTCACCTACCCAGCAGCACCTGGGTGTCTCAGTCAGTCAAGAGTTCACCTACCCAGTAAGCCCAGGCTTGAGGCAAAGCCCAGCCAGGTTGATACTGGGACAGGAGTTTCAGGGGAAGATTATTGGGTATAATAGGGGATGGAAAGTAAAAGAAAATAGTGTTTCAATTTTAAAAAGTTGAAAGGAGAAGTACCTTAGGAAGTGGATAAGTAAATGAATGGATGGGAGATAATAGAGATATAAGGAGAAATGAAGCAGTAAATGAGTGAGTAATGACTGGGTAGGTAAATACATGAATAAAACAAGTAGGTAGATGGGTTAGTGAGTGAGTACAGTAGGTTGGACAAGTGGATGCATGAATAGGTATGCAGGTGGACAAATGGACTGATGATTAAATTGGAGAAATAACAGGTAAATAGATAGGATAATGAATGAGTGGATAGGTGGATGATCCATATGAAGACAGAATGAATTGAAATGAATAGGAATGATGGGTGGGTGGTAGTTGGATAGATACTGGATATGAGAATGGAGAGGAAGATGGATTTAAATAGGTCAGTAGATTGGAAGATGAATTTATGCTCAGTGGATGCTCAGAATGGATATGTGTGTAAGTGGACAAATTGATGGATAGATATAGGGGTTGGTGGATGGATAGAGGGAAAAATGAACATATGGATGACTGGGAAAAATAATGAGGGAGTACATGGGTAAAGAGTGAGTGAATGGATAGGTGGATGGATATATACATGGACAGGTGAATAGATAATTGGTCAAGGTGACCATGAGGCTGGGGGTCCTCTGTCCCTACAGGGAATCCTCTGCAGCCCACCTCCCTGCACTACATGAGTCCCTACCAACTCAGCGCCTATGCCATGGCCCTCAAGGCAGTAGGAGAAATCATCCAGGACTATGACAGTGACAAGCTCTTCCCAGCTTATGGCTTTGGGGCCAAACTGCCTCCAGAGGGACGGATCTCCCACCAGTTTCCCCTGGTATAGTATAGGCCAGAGCCTAGACTCCATGCCTTGGCATCTGGTCCACTCAAGTTGGTGAATTTCTTCTCAGGGTTAAGTGCCTGCAGAGGACCAGGAAACTATGAAAGGGGAGCAGAACAGGGAGGGGAGCAGGACTGGAGTTTGGAGGGGAGCATGAGAGAGAAAGATGGAAAAAAGAAGGAGTAAGGTGGGATCAGAGTATTCCTGGGTATACCCTGCATGGCTCAGCCCAACAAAGCATCTTCCTCAACAGAACAACAACGATGAGGATCCCAACTGTGCAGGGATTGAAGGTGTGTTGGAGAGCTACTTTCAGAGCCTGCGCACAGTGCAGCTCTATGGGCCCACCTACTTTGCTCCTGTCATCAACCAGGTGGCCAGGTAAGGAAACTGGGTGGGGCCTGGAAGGAATGAGGGGACCCAGGCAGGAGACTGATTTTCCAAGGACAGTTAAGACCACTCTTGGGTGAACCTGGGCTTTGGGGAAAGGGTAAAATTTTCAGTGTTGTCCAGGCTCTGATATAAAGAGATAAATACCTTATTCTGGGGTAGGGAGGTGTCAACAAACTACACCAACCCCACTCTCTGGGATCAACAATTGAGGCCTCAAGTTTGGGGCAAAGAAAAATGGTCCTATAGCACAATGGTTAAGGCACAAACTTTGGCATCAGACCTGGCTCCACCCCTCACTAACCATGTGACCTTAAGCAACTCAGCCTAAGTCCCCATTTTATCCCTATAAATGGGTATAATAATGGAAAACAATAGCACTTCTTCATAGGGTTATTGGGAGGTTAAAATTAGAAAACAAAGTAAGAATTATTAGCACAGTGTCTGGCCCATAGTAAGTGCTCAATAAATTGTAGATTAAAAAATAGAAAAGTAACTTCTAAAAATAGAAGAGTAACTTCAGGGTGCCTAGATGGCTCAGTCAGAAGAGTGTGACTCTTGATTTCAGGATTGTGAGTTTGAGCTCCACGTTGGGTGTAGAGATTATTTCAATGAATAAATAAATAAAAACTAAAAAGAAAAAATAATTCCAAATTTTTAGAATAAAAAAAATCACATATCAAGTCATTTTTTAAAATGCAAATAAAATAAAATGACAGAACTAAAACCAAACATGTCATTAGACATAAATTGGATAAGTTCACCTATTAAAAGAAAAAGATTCTCTGATTGAATAAAACAATAAAATAATAAGTAACCCCTACAAAATGCTGAATAGAAGAGACCCAGCTAAAACAAAGTACTTCGGGGATGCCTGGGTGGCTCAGTGGGTTAAAGCCTCTGCCTTCAGCTCAGGTCGTGATCTCAGGGTCCTGGGATTGAGCCCCACATCGGGCTCTCTGCTTGGCAGGGAGCCTGCTTCCTCCTCTCTCTCTCTGCCTGCCTCTCTGCCTACTTGTGATCTGTCAAATAAATAAATAATCTTTAAAAAAAATAAATAAATAAAAATAAAATAAAAAAATAAAACAAAGTACTTCAGAAAGCTTGAAAGTAAAAAGATTAAACAACAACAACAAAAAAAGAGAATACAAATGGAAGGATTTCAGGGAGATTTATATGCCTATAGACTTCCCTTTTCCCTAATAAAGATTGTTTATGTAATTCATAATGAGGATAATAGTTTCTTTCAATTATGAAAGTAACATAACATTGCTGTAAAAAAATTTCAAGGATGGAGAAATGAAATAAGAAATCACCCAGAATATGGCCCATGGGAATATGGATGTATATATAGTTCTTGACAGTATTTTTCCTTATGAATCCATAACTGCAGTCAAATTACATGCAGGGGCGCCTGGCTGGCTCAGTCAGAAGAACATGCGACTCTTGGCCTCTAGGTTGTGAGTTCAAGACCGACATTGGGTGTAGAGATTACTAAAAAAGTTAATTGATTAAAAAAATACATGTAATTGTCCACTACTGATTTTTTTCACTTAATATGGGAGATTGAGCATATTTTTTGTTATTATTAAACAGATTTCTTAATTTCATCTTAGTTCATTCATTCGTTCATTGAATAAACATTCAATAAAGAGGCAATGTAGCATGAACGTGGGCGGTGGAGCCAGATTAGCTAAGTCAATATACCCACTCTACCACTCCCTAGCTGTGTGAATTTGAGCAAGACCCTGGACCTCTCTATGCCTGTTTCCTCAATTGTAAAATGGCAATAATAATAGCAATATCATAGGGTTGTTGTGAGGGTTAACTAAGTTAATATATGTCAAGCACTTAGTGCCTGCCACATCATAACTGCTATAAGGTCAGCTATTACTGTTACTATTATTATCATTATTACTATTCAAAGGGCATCTGCTGTATGCTCAGTTCTCTGCTGGGGCACTGGAGACTCACAGATGAATCACATCCAGTCTCTGCCCTTGGGAGCTCCTGCCTTGGTGCAGGAGACAGAAATATAAATAAATCATTACTTTCCATAGGCTAGAGCTTCCCAGACTTTTCCAGCAAGTTGCCTATTGGTAAAGGCAAGCGATTGCTTCCCTCAGGGGACTCTTAGGGGCACAGCTGAAAGCAACCAGGCTGAAAATGTCTTTGAAGTCACCATATTTATCTTAAAAATCATGCAAATTTTACATTCTCCTCATGTTGTGTCCATGTGTGCTTTAATTTAGAGCAGGGGGGGGGGGAGTGTTTTAAGATGTAGAGTCATCTAGCTTTATCCACCAGACCATACAGCAGAATGGATGCTCCAGGTATCCTGTGAACTTGGGTCTCCCTGGGCATACATGCTGGTACCCTCATGGGTGTGAAAACCCATGTGGAAGGGCTGACAGCCTATCTTGGTGGGTGGTATCCTAGAAAGCAGAGGGAGAAGAGGGGTGGGTATAACCTAGTCTGAAAGACCCAAGGAGCCTAACTTTCAGAGGGGAATGCGTCTAGAGGGCAAGTTGGACTTTTATCAGAGAAAGAGATGCAGAGTAGGCCTGGCAGAAGGAACAGCATGTGAAAAACACAGAGTTACAAAAGGGCAAGCTCAGGAAACAGTAAACAGTATATTATGACCAGAATGTACAATGTCTATGGAGGTGTATCCAAAGAAAAGGCCAGGAATGGAGAGTGAAGGAATCAAGAGCTCAGGCTTTAGGCTTAATTGGGTTCTTTTACTGAGCACTTGAAATGTAGCTTGGGTCAGCAAGAAACCAAATATTTACTTCTATTTTTTTAAGATTTTATTTATTTATTTGACAGAGATCACAAGTAGGCAGAGAGGCAGGCAGAGAGAGGGGGAAGCAGGCTTCCCGCTGAGCAGAGAGCCCAATTCGGGGCTCCATCCCAGGACCTGAGATCATGACCTGAGCTGAAGGCAGAGGCTTAACACACTGAGCCACCCAGGTGCCCCTATTTACTTCTATTTAATGTAATTTAAATTTCAATAGTCCCATATGGCCAGGGTCTGCCTTACTGGATAGTGCAACTCTGTCCTTTCCAACCTAAGGGGCTAAAACTGAGAGTCAAGAGACCAGGATGTACGATGACCTTTGTGCTCTCTGAAGGTCTCATTTTTCTTATATTTAAAATAAGGGGACTGAACTCAGTAACTTCTGAATCCTTTTCAGATAGAAAAATCTTGGATTCAAAGATTAATGGTGAGAGAAGGAAAAAGGAGCTTGGGAGCAGCTGTTAGACTGGCTAAGGACCCAACAGCATAGGCAATGGGAGGTGGCCAGCAGAGGGGAGAAGGAAGAAAGAAGAAATGGGTGAGAAAGGGAAGAAAGAAGGCCTTTAGCCTTTGGTCTTGCCCTTGTATGAAAACCAAATCTTTCTATGGTCTGCCAAAGCCCTGTGTGATCTGGCCCCTACCCCAGCCACATGGTCCACTTTGCTTTCTGGGCTCCAGACACAGTGGGCTTCCTTCAGTCCTATCACAAGGCCCTTGTCCATGCTGTTCCCTTTGCTCTCCCCCTTTGCTTAGCCTCTCCTTCATCCTTAGACATTATTTCCTTAAAGACGCCTTCATTGACCTGCTGGACAATGTCAGGACCCCCTACTAGACACTGTTATAGCAGTGTCCCTTTCCATTACAATACTTGTCACAAGAGTAATTACAGCTATTTCTGTGATTCTGGGATTCATGTCCTCCCTCGAGATGGCTGGGATGAATTTGTTTTTTTCTCATTGTGTACCTCTGGTGCCTACTATAACACAGTAACTACCACAGTAAGTTCTCCATAAATGTTACCAGAGGGATATCAGACAGGGGCAGGCGTCCAGGTCTGGGGAAGGAGCATGAGCTTCAGAAACCCCAATCCTTGCCTACTGTTTATACACTGGTGGTGAAAGCTTTAGGAGTAGGGTGTTCCCTTGGCCTGTCTGGGCTTTCAGCTGGATTCTGATTGTGGACTCTCAACCAGGGCTGCAGCCAAGATCTCTGATGGTTCCCAGTACTACGTTCTACTCATAATCACTGATGGGGTCATCTCTGACATGACGCAGACCAAGGAGGCCATTGTCAGCGTGAGTCTAAGGAGGAGGGCTTGGCAAAGAGGGGCACTGTTAATAACTGTGAATGGTTTGAGATTTTACTCTACTTGCAAGCTAACAAATTAGCCCTTTAGTTTCATGGATGCTAGCAGAAGACATAAGACTCCTGGATCAGAGACAAAGAACTTTGTTATTCTCAGCCATAGTAGTAGCTCA
>RCUC01109414.1:0-47285 GCA_003697995.1 Taxidea taxus jeffersonii
GTTGTTGCTCATTTTACCTGTGGATATGCAAGGTTAGGGCTTCTAATAATAGAGAGAGAATTAGTCACCTAAACACAAAGTGGTTTTTTTTTAAATGAGTTTCATTTTGATATCCATAATCTATTGAATGTTGAGTTCTAAAATGAACCTCTAAAGCTGTTAAGATAAATATCCAATGAAGTACTGAAAAGGTAGGAAACAAAGTAACAGAGATAATATAAAATTCAATTGAGGAAAAGATAAGGTGCATTCACAAGCTGATAATGTACAGTTACAGCACAAGGAGATCAAACAACACAATAAAAGTGTACTCTCATCCAGTTGGCATCCAAGTTTGCCCATGCTTCAGAGGTCTGTCTTATAGATGATGCTGCCTTGTTATATGATCTCCTTGCTATTTTTCGTAATTATGCCTTTTTGTATCAATAGAGGGCTCCCCTTTTATGCTCTGATGATCTGAATAATTAAACAGGTGCTCCTGGCTTAAGTATTTGAATTCTTTTTAGTAATTAAAATGTTAAAGCCTGGTTGCTTGGTAGACAGCTCTAACTCTACAAATCAGATCTTTAACTACCACCAGGGAATATTTACGATGAGTGCTGCATCACCACAGAGACTATTCTCGAATTGTCTTCAATTTTTAACATGAAAAAGCTTAGAAACATATCACCATGTCATTTAATCAGTTGATGAGGAAAATATTGTAAGAATTCAATTAAAAAACACTATCAAAAGTCAGAGGATGGAATGATGACAGAAAAGTTGTTTAAGATACCGAACAAATCCCCCAAATGAGAAATTGTTGGGATTTCTAAGTATCCAGAACCATTTTCTTGCTCTGGTATATTTAACTGAGAGGCCTGTTTTAGAGAACACTGGCCCCACAGTTATCAAACAAATTCATCACTGAATTTGTGAAGCTGGCTAACTATGAAACCCAAACTCCATCGGTAGGATGGGGATATTGATACCATTATTTGTCAACTGTCGGCAGCCAGTCAAAAGCACATACACAAAATCCTTCCAAGCTCATTTAAATAATCATACTTTTCCTGATCTGTATTGCATTCATTAGTTCTCTAGAAGTAGTTTTCTTTTTCCTCAAAAATTATTATAAAATTTTTTTTAGGGACGCCTGGATGGCTCAGTTGGTTAAGCGGCTGCCTTCGGCTCAGGTCATGATTCCAGCGTCCTGGGATCGAGTCCCGCATCGGGCTCCTTGCTCGGCAGGGAGCCTGCTTCTCCCTCTGCCTCTGCCTGCCACTCTGTCTGCCTGTGTTCGTGCTCTCTCTCTAACAAATAAATAAATAAAATCTTTAAAAAAAATAAATAAAATAAAAAAATTTTAAATTTTAAACATTTTAAAACCCTGAAGTGGACAGTATTTCAAATGGCTTTAAATAATAATATTTAAGGGGCGCCTGGGTGGCTCAGTGGGTTAAAGCCTCTGCCTTCAGCTCAGGTCATGATCCCAGGGTTCTGGGATCAAGCCCCGCATCAGGCTCTCTGCTGCGCAGGGAGCCTGCTTCCCCTTCCATCTCTGCCTGCCTCTCTGCCTACTTGTGATGTCTGTCTGTCAAATAAATAAATAAAATCTTTAAAAAATAATAATATTTAAGAATAAACCAAAATTTCCTAATTTATCCCTTTCACCAATTTCTAAAATTATCTTTATCTGTAGTATATATTGCTTCTGTATAATATATTGTAATATTACCTTAGGCATTAATATACTATGTAATATAAGGCACTTTTGCAAAAAGGCCTTGTTACCAAACAAAAGGGTGACATTGTATTTATTCAGCTTGTGTCCTTATCACAGGCACTAAAATACTTCATTTATCTATTTAGTAAAGCATGGATTACACTGATTTAAATTCATATTAAGGGGTCTCTCAGTTCATTCAAGATCTTTGATGAGATGTTGTTTTTGTAGAAAGAATTCACCACCTTTTTAAAAACAGCACCATGCCTGAGTTTCTTCCCCTGGCCTCTGCTTTGTTTTCCTTTGCTGCTCTTATTACAATCTAACATTGTCATACAGATTTGTTTGTCCTCTTACTCCATCACTCCAAATACTCTCACTTTTGGGCTCATAGCATTTTTTAGCACCTACCTTTTCCTGTTTTCTTCATCACTGGACTCCTTATCACCTGGGACAGTGGCACATAGTAGCGACTCCTTCCCTACCACGCACTAGCACATTATAGATACTCAATTTTAAAGACTGACTGAATTAATTGTCTACCCAGCTAGTATTTAAATTCATGAGGTCACAGGTCTTGTCAGTTTTTATTACTAATCTACCCCTAGTAAGAATGTATGAACTTGGAAAGGAAAGCATAAAAACTCTGAATGAATGAATGAATGAATGAATGAACAGACAGCAGGAAAGTAGAAAACTAAGGTCAGATCTTTTCCCTACAGCACATTTGGGCTGAGGAAAGAGGAAGAGGGCAGGAGGCAAGGAGAAGGATACAGGTAGAGAAGTGACAAAAGGAGTGACAAGGGGCGTTAAAGATAGAACTTTCTTATATTCCAAGTTTGTTTAAAGAGTTGATAAAGAAAATGTGTAAGATTCAAGAACTCAACTTTTTCTATAACATGTCCAATATATAACCAATCAATGCTAGAAGAATAAGTCAGAGTCTGAATACCTAAATATCTGAGTCTTAATGTCTGAAGGCAAGACATTCATGCCTTCATTTGGAATTTAAACAGAATTTAAATGTCATATATAATATCAAGAATCAAATTATTGATTCTCTGAAATATTGATTCACTGAGTGGCTCAGTGGGTTAAGCATCTGCCTTCAGCTCAGGTGGTGATCATAGGGTCCTGGGATTGAGCTCCGCATCAGGGTCCCTGCTCAGCAGGGAGTCTGCTTATCCCTCTCCCTCTCCATCTGTCCCTTTCATGCTCTCTCTCTCTCATATAAATAAATTAAATATTTTTAAAAAGAATCAAATTATTAGGTTCCAAGTAACATCTGCTTTCCATCAATATCTATTTGTTTTCAATATTTCCAACAGTTAATTAGATTAAAGAGAGGTTCTTGAACTTTTAACCAATTTATAGGTAATAATCCTACAGAGCAATTCATCCTATTTAATATGCTTACATGTCACAATTTTATTCCACGAAAGAGTTTTGGAAAACTATACTACTCATTTTAAGATTGTTTCACTGCAGGAGTGCCTCAATTAAGCATCCAACTCTTGATTTCAGCTCAGGTCATGATCTCAGGTTCATAAGATCAAGCCCCGCATCAGACTCTGCACTGGGCATGGAACATACTTAAGATTCTCTCTCTCTGCCTTTCCCCACCCTTTAAAAAAATTGTTTTTCACTGCGATTAACACATGTTTCTTGTTTTCTGTGGTAACAACTAAAGAACATGGTAACATGCTCTGTGGCATAACCCATGGGTTGTCAACCACCATTTGCCTGTGCATTAAGAGTGGCACCAACATTTCTCCTTGAGAATACACTCTTGTCCCCACATCCTCACAAAGAATTGCTCTACCACAATTAAGACATACATCCTTATTTGGCTGTCAATGAGGATGTAATTTTCCATCTAGTTTGGCTCAATTTAAAGTCACATTACTCTTCATCTAACCAACAACACAAAATATCAGCATTCCAGGTATCTATTGGAAATATTACTTCCAAGTCATTGCTGCTCAGTTAATTATCAATAGTTCAGATGTGAAAAACAGTGTTTATGGAGGGTTTCCTGGAAGTGAAGTAATTCAGCCATTTCTAAAATATCTTAACATCTATCCTGGGATTTTTTAAATTTAATTTTATTTTTTCAGCATTCCAAGATTCACTATCCTGGGACTAAATCAGACCATCATAAAGCTGTATTATTATATTGGCCCCATTGGAGAAATACTCTTCTTTAATGTCTCTTTGGTATTATGCTATCATGATAAACTGAGAGCCCTATGAAACTCCTTGCTGAATTTACTGTTGGGATATTGTGAAGGATACTATTCATCACATTGCACAGTATCTTTTTCATGAGGTTAAAGGGATCAATTAATCAAACAATTTCCCACTGTTTGATTAATTCTTCTTGATTAATTGTTCTTCTCTGGAAGAAATAGTTTTCATTGGTAAATGCTAAATAATGAAATAACTGTGCTTCCTTCTTTTTTTTAATTTTTATTTTTATTTAAACACATAATGTAACCCCACCACCCTCTCCTCAGTTTGTTTTATGACATCAACAGATGAATGGATAAAGAAGATGTGGTGTATATATACAATGGAATACTATGCAGCCATCAAAAGAAATGAAATCTTACCATTTGCGACGACATGGATGGAACTAGAGCGTATTATGCTTAACGAAATAAGTCAGTTGGAGAAAGACAACTATCACATGATCTCCCTGATATGAGGAAGTGGAGATGCAACAGGGGTGGGGGTTAAGGTGGTAGGAAAAGAAAAAATGAAACAAGATGGGATCGGGAGGGAGACAAACCAAAAGAGACTCTTAATGTCATAAAACAAACTGAGGGGGGTGGGGGGGAGGGGGATTGGGACAGGGTGGCGGGGTTACATTATATGTTTAAATAAAAAAGCTTAAAGAAAAAAAAAGAGTCTCTTTTGGTTTATACAATAAAGCAATTATATATATACAATGTGCTTCCTTCTTTGTGCTGACCTTGAGACACCATAGCTTTAATGCTTATATTAGAAAAAAAATTTTTTTTAAGATTTTATTTATTTATTTGACAGAGAGAGAGAGATCACAAGTAGGCAGAGAGGCAGGCAGAGAGAGAGGCGGAAGCAGGCTCCTTGCTGAGCAGAGAGCCTGACGCAGGGCTCAATCCCAGGACCCTGAGATCATGACCTGAGCCGAAGGCAGAGGCTTTAACCCACTGAGCCACCCAGGCGCCCAGAAAAGAAAATTTTTAATTAATTTTTAAATTTCCATCTTTAAGAAGCCAGAAAAAGATCATGTTAAATCTAAAAGTAGAATAAGAATGGGGGGGGGGGCAACGTAAATCAATGAATTTCTCAAACTACAGAGAAAATCAACTAAAAGTTGGGTTTTTTAGAAGATTAAGAAAATTAGGAAGCTCCTAGCAAGACTGATTAAGAAAAAAAGGAGTAGACACAAATTAATAATATGAGATATGAAGGAGAACACCACTACATATTCTAAGGACATTGAAAGAATAATAAGGGAACAGTATGAACAACTCTATGCTATTAAGTTGGATAACTTAGAAAAAATGGATAAATTCCTTGAAACAACTTATCAAAACTGATATAAGATGAAACAGAAAATCTGAGTAGCCCTCTACTAAAGAGACTGAATTTGTCATCAAAAAGATTCCCAAAAAGAAAACTCCTGGCCAGATGATATCTATAAAACACTTTAAAAAGAAATAACATCAATACTGTCCAATCTCTTTTTAAAATAGAGGAAACACTCTGTCTGCGTCAAATAAATAAATAAAATCTTAAATAAGAAAAAACAAAGAGTTGCAGGCTCTACCAACTGAGGGGCTCCTGGGTGACTCAGTTGGTTAAGTGTATGCTTTGGCTCTGGTCATGATCCCAGCATCCTGAGATCAAGCCCCACGTCAGGCTCTCTGCTAAGTGGGGAGATTCTTTGCTCTGTGGGGAGCCTCTCTGCTCAGTGGGGAGTATGATTCTCCCTCTCCCTCTGCCTGCCACTCTGTCTGTTTGTTCTTTCTCTCTCTGTCAAATAAATAAATAAATAAAATCTAAAAATAAAATAAAATAAAGGAAAGAATAGAAGAAAAAGAAGTATTTTCTGATTTAAGGAAGTTCATTCTCACCCCTCTAATCTACTTTGCCCTGGAAATTCTAACCAATGTAATAAGGCAAGAAAAGTAAATAATAAAAGATGTAAAGATCAGAAAAAAATAAATAAAAATGCCAGTATTCAGAGACAACAAGATGGTCTACATAGAAAATCCTGAGGAAACCTCAGGATCACACTACTGGGTATTTACCCTAAAGATACAAACATAGTGATCCAAAGGGGCACGTGCACCCAAATGTTTATAGCAGCAATGTCCACAATAGCCAAACTATGGAAAAAACCTAGATGTCCATCAACAAATGAATGGATAAAGAATATGTATGTATATATATACATACATATTCTTTATATGTGTGTGTGTGTATATATATATATATATATATATATATATGGAACTAGAGGGTATTATGCTAAGCAAAATAAGTCAGTCAGAGAAAGACAATTGTCATATGATCTCACTGATATGAGGAACTTGAGAGGCAGGGTGGGGGTTTGTAGGGAGAAGGGAGGGAAAAATGAATCAAGATGGGACCAGGAAGGGAGATAAACCAACTGAGGGCAACTATGGGGACCTGGGGGTGTAGGGATGGGGTGGTTGAGTGATGGACATTGGGGAGGGTATGTGCTATTGTAAGTGCTGTGAATTGTGTAAGACTGATGATTCACAGACCTGTACCATGCAAATAATACATTATATGTTAATAAAACATATGTTAATAAACAATAAAACATATGTTAACTAAAAATTAAAAAAAAAAGAAAACCCTGAGGAATCTACAAAACAACGACTAGATTGAATAACTTGCCCAAAGTTATACCACTAATAAAATCAAAACTAGGATGTGAACCAATACAGTCTGGTTCCCAAACTCTTAACCCCCACACAGCCTTTGTAGTCTCATTTGATGATTTGGAAACTGAGGTTAAAAAAGATTAATAACTTTACCAAGATCACATGGCTAAGGGATGAAAGTGACAGAATTTGAATAGGTCTGGCTGACCCTAAAACAAAGCTGATATGAATATATCACATGTTCCAAATTGGAAGAGGGAAACAATAAGAGGATCCAGATCCAGATAGTAAGGCCCTGAAATAATGCAGTAGAATAAAAAGGCCAAGAGAACTGGTAACTGGTTAGTAATAAAAAGGGGCATATGAAAGGTCAAACTTTTAAGAATTAGATTACTATTCATAAAATAGGAGTAAGGAGGAGAAACTAATGGAAAGGATGGTCAAGGAAGATGGAAGTCAGTTTTAGACAAGCTGAATACAAACTTGTTAGGTTAGGCATAGTTTTGACAGCAATAATAGAAAATCTAACAAGAAGTGGTTTATAAAAATAGGATTTTGTTTCCTCATAAAATCAAAAATCTGAAGGTAGGTAATGATTAACCTAAATTTAGTACCTGAACAAAGTCAGAACTAGACTCTGTGTTTCTCCTGGTTCTTCTTCCTGGGATTACAATATGGTTGCCAAAGGCCCAGGCCTCAGGTAATAATTCCAGACAGAATGAAGAATGGGGGTACCAAATACATCTGTTCTTCACCAATAAAGCAAAATCTTTCCCAAAGTCTATAGCAGAACTCTGCTACGTCTCATTGGTCAGAACTATATCACATAGTCACCTAGCCTCTCTGGTGGCCTAAGAGATAAGTATTTTGCTTTCCCAACCCTATAGCGAGGAAAAACCATGTCTGCTCCAAAATATGAATGGGGCATTGATGTGGGAACATCCAGTGGAGAGACAAAAATGCATCTGGTCTAGAAGATAAAGCAAGGATACGGGGTTTAAGTAATCTGCATAGTGAAAGCACAGGAAACGAAAGGGTACTCCAGGAAAGAGCATGCATGAAAAGAAAAGAGGGTAATAACAGCACTTTGTTTCTCTTTTTGTGCAGGGGAAGCAAACGGATGTACAGGGATACAGCTGAGTAAACACAGTAGCCAGGTCCCTCCACTCCAACCAGTCAGAGTGTTTGCTTTTGTATGCTTGGCTAGGTCTTTCTCTGTCATCTTCCCCACCCAGTTACATCCACCCTTTCTCTTTCCTCAGGCTCTCAGTACTCCCAACAACATCTCTCCTCTCCCCTTTTCTTTCCCTCATCCATGAATTAAAGGTGCTGGAAGGAAAATTCATTCTTCACTGCCACTGTTCAAGATGGATGAAGACGGATTTAAATCAGACTAAAGGAAAACTAGCTGCCTTTGGTTGGAAAGGTGATCCAGGAAAATAAGCAGCTCCTATGAAAAGGCTATTAAATCTTAAAAATTCATAGAAAATTCACAGGAAATTTGAACTAAAAGGAATCTGTTCTTTCTGCCCTCAATGGAATAGCCAGAGTCTATCTGGGGAGAAATAAACTAAAACAAGGAGGCAGAATTTGCTTTGCTCAGTACCATTCTTCTTGTGAAGACTCTTCAAAGCTCCCAGGCTATGTTCAGACCAGGTAGTAGTACCAAGGGTGTGATGGACCGTAGGCATCCTTCTCCTGGCCCACTGCTCCATGGACATACCATCTATCATGTGTCTCTAGTCCGAGTCCAGCTCTGCCTGATGCTTTCCTTTCTGAAAATCCTAGGGCAGGTGGAATCAGCACCACAGAATTTAACCATGATTATGTAGTAGGTTGTGTTATCCTTTAATTGCTCCACACATATATGTCATGTACTCCTATATATTTGGGGCTACAGTGAGATGTCCTCCAATAAGTTGCATATAAGACAGGCACCAAGCAAACTTTAAAAACAATATATCACTAACATCGTGAAAAGTGATCACTTGACATTATGTGCCTCCTCATTTAAGCATATAACAGTTCTGTGAAGTATTGTTGCCAGAAAATCTTATCTAAATCCAAACAAGCTCTAGATCCAAATACCAATTCACAGCATATACAGGGGATAAAGGGGCATATTAGAAGACACCATGGAGGCATAATTAAAATGCAGACTTTAAAAAAAAAACCTGTTTCTTCAACAAATTTACTATAAGGAAGAAAAAGAGAGAGAACCCCAAAATTAAAAAAGACTTAGAAACATCATCAACTAAATAGAAACGATGTGGATCCTAACACAAACAAATTGCAAGAAAGAAAAAGTTATATGATAAATGGGGAAATCTGAACCCTGACCGGGTATTTGGTTATATTAGGAAACTAATGTCAAAATTTTTAACGTGTGACAGTGGTACTGTTTTCATCATAAGGAGTCCTTACCTTTTAAATATATACTAAAATATTTACAGATGAAATAATCCTGTGTTCTGGGACTTTCACCAGAATAATCCTGGAGGTAGTGGATATGAATGGAGGGATTAATAAAACAAGATTGTCTGTGAACTGATAATTGTTGAAGGGGGGAGCTGTATAAGAGAAACATATTGTTCTCTCTTCTTTTTGTATATTTTTAAATTTTCCATAATAACCTTTTTCTGTAATAGATCAGAATAGAGTTATGCAATGTCATTTTTTTTTTTAACGTATTCACAACAGACTAGGAAACACAAAGGGAGCAGCAGAGACAGATGCTTATGGTGCCCATCCAAGCCTTTTCCAAGACAAAAGTGGGGCCAGTGCAAGGACTTACTTGTAAGACTGCAGAGGCTACTCCATCCCGGAGAAGGAGGATGCATCTGGCCATCTCACCTTTACCCGAAAAGCACCTTATCTACAGTCAAGGTGCTGCAGTGAAACTGAAGATAAAATGATTAATAAAATATAGAAACCGACATCAAGGGATGCAAAAGAAAAGTAAATAAGAAATTGTGATGGAGTCTGGGTTGTGATATTATAGTGTTGGACAAAGTGTGCTCTGGGAGCACCTGTAATGGTCATCTAACTGGAAGAGATGACAGCCAAGCTGTCCCGAAGGATTCCCAGAACAATCTTCTGATTATAATTCAACTCCTGGGCTCTGTTACTCTAGGAAGAGAGTGAGTTGGCCAAAAGTTGTAAGTGTCCTGATCTGGCAGCTTTGTTTCTCACTGTAAAAGTACAACACCAACTTCTGGTAACAAGTGGATCTCCCACACAGCTTGCCTAGAGAAGGAGTACATCAGCCAAAGGATGTGTCTTCCCCTTTCATCCTATTTTCAAATTAATGAACTGTCTTTCTGGTTTTACAGTCTCTGAGAGTTTGGTGCCTTTGTATAGGCCCCTGGGAAAAAAACGTATTAATTATTGATGTGCTGACAAATCAGGAACCTGAGATTGCAAGACCAGCTGTGAACGCTGGAAATTCACCAGCATTATCCCCCTTGGGGTATGCCTACGTGTGGGTCGAAACCTGCCTTCCCCGGTGACAGCCTTCTGCTCTGCATGTTTCTTTGATCTTCAGTGTTCTTGAATGGTGGGGCCGTGTCTGAGTCTTCTTTGATTCTGAGTCATCCCCTTCAGCATGTCTGCCTCAAAGCATTTTGGTTTTTAACAAATTTGTTCCTTGATTTCTTTCACTTTCATTCAATCACATCAATAGAGTTAACTCAACATCTATTTGAGGATTAAGTCAGATGCAATGACGCTGTAGAAGAAGCATGTTTTAAAAATGAAACATCAATAATTTAAAAGATTCCTCAGCTGTTTTTTCTTTTATACATCCATACTATGTTAATTTCATTTTCTGCCTTGGCCTGTGATCACCGGTGACCCCTATATAAGTCTATCAACTGAGGTTGTCCCACAAAGCTACACTTCTAACTGCAGAACAGAAATCAAATACTGTGAACTCCTTCCCAGATGAAGACCATTTCTCTCACTTTCAGTGGTTTCTCTGTCAATCAGCCAGATTCTTTCATCTGTAATGGAACATGGCAAACTTTTTCTTCAAAGATCTACACAGTAAATACTTCATTTATTTTTTAAAAATATTTTATTTATTTATTTGAGAGAGAGATAGAGCACAAGCGGGGGTGGGATGGGGTGGAGAGGAGCAGAGGCAGAGGGAGAAGCAGACTCCCCGCTGAGCAGGGAGCCCTAGTGGGGCTCCATCTCAGGACCCCGGGATCATGACCTGAGCTGAAGGCAGACGCTTAACCGACTGAGCCACGCAGGCATGCCTACAGTAAATACCTTAAACTCTGTGGGCCACACAATCTCTATTACAGCTACTCAACTCTGCCAGTGTAGTGTGAAAGCAGCCATGGACAACATGTAACCAAGTAAGTGTGTCTGTGTTCCAATAAAACTTTGTTTATGGACACTGAAATTGCAATTTTATATAAATTTAATGGGTCACAAAACAGTAATCTCTTTTTGGTTTATTTCCAAACATTCAGAAATGTAAAAACAATTCTTAGCTCAGGAGACACGCTAGCAGCTGGTGGATCTGGCCCCTGCTCCACAGTGATGAATGCTGGCAGTGATTCACTATACATTTGTGAATGTGTATGGTATCTTCGAAATACTTCCTTATCAACCATGAGGATTATGACCTATAAATGGATCTTGAATTCATAGGTGGCAAACTTAAATTCTTAAGGGAAAAACATTTTCACTAAAAGTAAACAAGGATCAGCTCATAAAGACACACCCACACATACACAAAGACATTTTACATATCCTAAATCCCAAATAGTGGGTACCACATAATGTTTCCAATTACCACCCCCGCTTAGAAAAAAATTTTAAGATCAATGAAACAGTGGTAAGTTTGTTTTGCTTTAACGATATGTCTGCTGAGAATTTTTTCAGTGTCTTTTTATCCAACCAAATGTTCAATGTACTTTCCAATTGTAAAATTGGTATTTATACAATCTCATTCCTTCGATTCCACCACAGTCCAAGAACTTGGATGCTTGGTACATGAAAAACTCTGGACTTTCTTTCTTTAACCTAATCTGCATATCTATATATTTTTCAGTCCCTTTCCCCCATGTAAGTTTATATAGCATTGCCCGCCTATGACAACCTTCTAGGCATTACTACAGAACATTTCTAAGGCTTTATTTTCCTTATTCTCTTTGTTTCATCTTGTATTGCGTACTTCTGTACTCATGCATTTTCTACTTTAACTCCTCTTATTATTCCCAACAGTGTCCCTCTTTTTCTAGCTGTCCACAACAGATGCCACTTGCTTGATGCATATACCTAAACTATATTTCGCTGCTATGGAAAAGGTCCCCGCATCATATCCCCAAACAGTACAGAGGGGTTCACTGTGCCATACCCTCTTTTTTTTGTGTGTTTTATGCTTGAGATGTCTGTAATCCAAAGTTTTAGAAAAATGGAGCATACATTCCTATGCTCTAGATTTGGTCACAAGAGGAATTTGTGGTTGGGAAGAAATTAGCATATTTATATGCCACACCTGTGTGTCTTTGTTCACATTCCTCCCTCTGCTTTGCATGCTCTCCCCAAATTCTCTGATAAAATTTCCCTCAACCTCCAAGGTCCAGGCATGCACCTGGGGGAAGCATCCCGGCCAAGCACAGCTGATGACTCTCTCCTTTGCATTCCCAAAGCATTTCATACATCTCCATGAAAGCCCTTGTCATTGTATTGTGGTTGGTTGTGTGTGTAGATGTCCCAGCCCCACCACCCATCCCCCAGGTCAATAACAACTCATGTTTGTTTGTTTTTCCCCCTCCTCACCACCCATGCATCCCAAATGCCAACACAGTACCTGGAATAAGCGAACAAGATTGCATTTCTCAGAAATACCAAGAGCAGTCTTAACTGCCATCATTTAGGAAGTCCTAACTTCTTCCTCCCTCACAAAGTTAACAGACAACTTAAGTAAAAATTCAACTTCAAAACAAGTACCCCATAGCCCTCTTAGAATGAGATTGCCGGGGCGCCTGGGTGGCTCAGTGAGTTAAAGCCTCTGCCTTGGGCTCAGGTCATGATCCCAGGGTCCTGCTTCCTCCTCTCTCTGCCTGCTTCTCTGCCTACTTGTGATCTCTGTCTGTCAAATAAAAAAAAACAAATGAGATTGCCACTCCTAAACTGTTCTTCAAAGGAATTCCAGCATCAACACTGCAGAAAATGCAAGGTTATCTTAACACCAAAAAATAAAATATTTACATGGCACTTCACGGTTTTCATACTTTCGCCATTTGCTGTTGTTGTTTGGTCCACTAATTATTTTTTTTAAAGATTATTTATTTATTTGTCAGAAAGAGTGAGCACAGGCAGACAGAGTGGCAGGCAGAGGCAGAGGGAGAAGCAGGCTCCCTGCTGAGTAAGGAGCCCGATATGGGACTCAATCCCAGGACGCTGGGATCATGACCTGAGCCAAAGGCAGCTGCTTAACCAACTGAGCCACCCAGGCGTTCCTGGTCCACTAATTCTTGATAAGATAGTTCTATCTCCATTTTTCAGACACTCAAGGAAATAAAAGTGACATGCCCAATATCAGAGCTGTCCACTCTGGGCCTAAAACTCTTAACTTATTGATTATCCACTTTCTGTACTCCATGAATGCTAGGCTCAGTATTTGTGGAGCGCCCCCCCCCCCCGCAACTTCTGATAGATTCTTTTTCCCTATTATGAATGGTGGCATTAGATTGTGGCTCTATGTTCTAAAAATACATTTCAAACAAAATCATTTGGGCAGATAAACATTATAAAAAGACAGAATCAAATATACCCCACTTGTGTTAGTATTGCTCTATGATTTTGCCATAAATACTTATTGACTAAAGGATTTCCAGTGAATCACCAACTGTTCAAAAAATGGCATGCCATGCATTTCTGAAAATAGAAATATGTAAACTATTATCTAAAAAAATTCACTCATGAGGAAGCACTACTATTTATATGTCAAGTACAAGAGCTTGATTTTTCTCTTCTTTTATAATTCATCTTTCCTAAGCTATTAAATTTAGATTACTTTTCACATTAGCAGACTCTTCACTTAAATATGCTCTTAGTTCCTCTACATAATTCTGTATGATTTAACCATCACTTCAATTCTCTTACTATTTATTGCAACCAATTCTTCTAATATTAGTACATATCATTTTCGAGTAAATAGGGCACTGCCTGCCAAAAAATCTTGCTACTGTGTGGTAATTGAAAGTAAAGATTATTTCTCAGATATATTAATTTTTCAAATGAGCCACATTTAGCTTTTCTCAAATTAATTTTTTTTCAATAAAGCCCTATAATAGTAAAATATTCAGAGTATGTCACACTGAAGATTTTCAAGTTTGATCTGGTTACGAATCTGCTAATTGTAAAAATTTCAATATGGCAGAGCCCAAAATATTTCACACAAATGCAAATAGAGATGTCATGCAGATAGCTGCAAGACATGAATCATTGCCCTGCCGCATCCAACTCAAAAATTCAGAGGCAGTTCACTCCGCAAGATCTCTCGCTCAGTTCTTAAAAGTTCAGATGCATCACCTTTTAATCAGGGTAATAAAGTATAATTGCTAACATACTGTGTAATGTTTACTGTTAAACCCACAATCTGGACAAACAGAAAATTATGCTGTCAGAGCCTGGAAACAATTGCAGTCCGCAGTTACATCGGGGTACCCTCCTTATACAGAGCTGTCATCGGGAGTTACAATGCTTTATGGTTTTAATTTTTTAGAGTAAGGGTCTTTTCCCGAGAAGCAAGTATTCAGAGAAAGGCGGTCTCCCGCGTGACCTTCCTAACACAGCCCTTGAGCAAGCGGCTGCGGGGGCAGGAGCTGAGAATTTCAGCGAGGCACTTGACAGCTCCGCTGGGTCCCTCACACTTTGCTTTCAGGAACAAAAAAGGAATGTTACTCCGCACCTACCTTTCCCCCTCACCCCTCCTTAAAACTTAAATTACGTTTACCCCTACGGTCTGAACACCCGGAAGAAGGTACGAAGCTATTCTGTCCCGTGATGCCAAGGGAGAATAACCCCCCACCCAAGAGGGCAGCCCCGAGGGGCTGGCCGGCGGCGGGCGGGCGGGGGCGCGCGGGGGGCGACAAGGTGAAGGAGAGTTGGGGGGACTGCAGCGCCGGCGGCTGCCTCCACACCCCACTGCCCTGCATTTTCTCCACCACGTGGAAGAATCTCGTGCGGGTGGCGTCCAAGGGAGGCTGGGGTCCGGGTGTCCCCCCCACCCCCGCCGGGACGCCGCTCCTCAGCCCCCTCCCCCGCGCGGGGCCGGGCCGGCTGCTCCCAGGTGAGGGGCCGCGGCCCGAGCGGTAGTTCCCGCGGCGGTCTCAGGGCAGGGGCAGCGCCTCAGAGCCCAGGCTCGGCTGGGGGCCCTGCCGGAGCTACCTTTTATCCAGGCAGGCGATCCACTCGGCTGAAGAGGAAGAATGGGCAGCGTGCGCAGCGACCATGTTGGGCAGCAGCGCGCGGTGTCCCCGGCTGCGGCGACCTCCCGCGCTCGCTTTGCCTCTGCCTCCGCCTCCGCCTAGCCCGCGACGCGGACCCGCTCCTCACCGCCCGCCCCGCGACCTGCGCTGCGGCGACGGGCCCGCCCTCCCAGCGGGTTCCCGCGGCCTCCGGGGCGGGGGGCCCGCGAGGGAGGGGACTCGAGGGGCGGGACGTGGGGACCGGGAGGGCCCGAGCCGCCCGCCCTCCCGCCGCTGCACTGCGGCGCCCGGGGGGTGGGGAGTCCCGCGGTCCCGCCCGCTGCGGGGAGGGGACGAGGGGCGACCCTGCGTGGCCCGCCACCTGCGACAGGTGACCGCAACGTCTCGGGGAGACCTGGGCCGCGCCTCTCACCTCCGGGCCTCAGAAGCGTGGACGGAGGGAAGGCGCCACGCGTGGGGAGGGGGCGAGTGGGGTGGCTGTCAGAGTATATATTTTTCATACGGCGAATGCCACTAAAATGGCTGCTGCCTCTCTGTTTCCTTAGAAACCCGTTAGTCTTCCTCAGCGGTTGTCAAAACTTGCTGACGGTTTTTGCTCACCTTTCCGGTTTCCGCTTTAAAAAGGAATGAAGAGGAGGTTACCGTGGCTTGGGGTGGGAATACCTACACTAGTCACGGAGTGTGGAATCCAGGGTTAGTTTCTCCTGAACGGTGAGGTAGGGCTGGAATGGAATGGGGAGGCAGTGAAGGCGTGGTTGGAAGCGGGGAAGGGAAGCCAGTGGGCTACAATGGTGATCAATGGTGACTGAGGGAATGGTAAAGCCTAAATCTCTGGCCCTGAGCCTGGGACCTCCTGGCTTCCATCACCTGCATGATGAAAAGAAACACAGTTAAGAATGGGGAGTAGTGGAGCCACAAGCAGAACTGAGGTTTGGGGGTCTGGGGAGGGCCGGCAAGATCCCAAGGCCCTCAGGTGAACTTGGATGGTTGGCCCCACATGTCACTAGGGCCTGTCTCTGGTAGGGAGCGCACAACAAATGTTATGCCTAGAAGTTGCTTGCTTACATTCTGCCAAAAATCAAATTAAGCTCTAACAGTTATTTAGGAATTTGGGGACAAGTTAAATCTTCTGGACTATTGCCAAAGGCAGTTTGTATTTATGGTGTGATTTAGGGATAGATAATGGGGAAAGAGACATAGCACAGCTAACCTCACTTTGGTTTTTTTCTCTCCTGCCCTGCCCTCAGTCCCCTGCTCAGAGAAGTTTCCAGAAGACTGAAGAATGAAACAGCAGGTGCATTCTGGATTTCTTTTATCCTTATAAAACTCCTCCAAAGAATTTGCCATTTTCCCCTCTGCTTAATAGCCAGGATCTGGTCTCAGACCTGCCAGCATATTCCCTCAGCAACACCTCCCTGCTCAGCACTTGTCCCGGGTTGACCTCCATCCTGTTCATTTCTATCATGTTTTAGGTAAGTAATATTTAAAATGATATACTATACAGAGAGTACCAAATGTATTTCTGTTGTTTTTTTAATGAGAGAGGTATGAAGGAAGAAATCGGTCTCCTGTATTTATTAAGATTCATTTATAAAGAGTTACTGAGAACATTTCAACCAAATGCTTTCTCAAAATGCCTTCACTCAGAGAATACATATAAGTAAGGAACTAGAGGGAAAAATGACTTCATATGACATGTCATTACCAGAGGTTCTGAGTTGACATAGTTTTTGGCCATAATACTAATAATAGTCATCATTTATTGAATATCCACCAAGTGTTAGATGCTATGCAGAATTCTCTACAAGTGTTATCTCATTTAATCTTCAGAATATTCTATGAAGCCAAGCCAGAAGGACAGCTGCCCAAGGCAGTACTCCACAAAAAGGGACAAATGTCTCTGAAAATGTAATGAAACAGAGAAAATTATATGTATCAGTACTTTTAGGGAGAGTGTTGATTGGGTTGCAAGGAAGACACTGATGAGCTACTTGGAGTGGGAGTGAGAGCCCAAGGAGCCTAATGTGTATTCCAGGGAGCATGGGTCTTATGAACATCAAAGCCACTATTTTCTCTCTGGGGAATCTGCCTTTCCTTGAAATAGAAGTTGAAGAATTATTTAAAGAATATACTTTAAGGGAACAGCAGTTGGATCATTGGTTTACCCAGAGCCCTCACATGTCCCCATTCAGCCATGGTGGTAAGTACCAGTAACTCCAGTATACTCACTAGCACAAGGACACTAAGCCTCAGGAAAGATTGATAGTTTGCTCTCAAGAGCCCAGCTGCTGGACTGAGGGTTCTTGAATCAGATTTGGGTCCCAAAACCCTTGCACTTAGATATGGAGTCACTGGTTCAGTCAAAAGAATGAGAATAGAAGGCAAGTAAAAAGATGATGCCCGGGTGAGAAGAACAAAATGGTTATAATTTTTTAATATAAAAATAGGGAGACTTGTAAGGAAGAAAGATAGAAGAAACCCTTTAAATGTCAGGAATAAGTTTGCTCTTCTACAAATTACTCCTGTAGTCTAAAAGGGATTTGACTGCTGGTCAAGAATTATAGAAGTAAAGGAGCTGTTGCATGATCATCCCATTAAGAAGAGGAAGAAAATAAGGGATTTTTTTTGGTTTTGTTGGGAAAGGCAAAAAATTGGAGAATATTATTCTTTTTCTTTCTTTCAAAGAATGTAAATCAAGCCAGACTAAAAAAGACCAGGTGCTTTGTGATTCCATTTAGATAAAATGTCCAGAATAGGCAAGTCTATAAAGACAGAAAGTAGATTTGAAATTGCCTAGGTCTGGAGGGTGTGAATGGGGAGTGACTGCAAATGGACCCAAGAAACCTTTTTTGGAATTGGAAATGTCCTAAATGGGTTGTGGTGATGGATGCACAGCTCTGTAAATTTAACAATTATTGAGTCATGTATTTTAAATGGATGAATTTTGTGATATGCAAATTATATCTCAAAACCGAAAAAGTAAATAATAATAAAAAATAATAAACCTGTCTGGTAGAAGAAATAAAAAGAACATGCATTGATCTTTTGGAGAAAAACAAAGAAAACTGTAGGAGAAAAAGTAACAGTTATCCATAATTCTATCACCTAGAGATAATAATTTAACTCTTACACTTTAGTGCATTTTATTCTGAATTTTCTATTTTAAAAAGATACAATAACATGTACACCCATAAAAATATGCATATAACTAGGTACTTACATTCAATTATGTATACCGTTGACTGTTATACCAAGACAGGGTTAGGGTGACAGACATACACACCACACACACCTCCACCCTCCCACCCCTGCCTCCCCAAAAGCCCCACCTCTGTGCGGTCAAATCCGCATATAATTTCTGACTCCCCAAAAACTTTACTACCAATAATCTACTGTTGACCAGAAGCCTTATCAATAGCAGTCAGTCAACTCACCTGCATTGTGTATATTATATATATTGTGCACTTTATTCTTACAACAAAGAATTTCTTTCTTCTAGAAAAAGAAAAGGTTATTAAGAAGATCATAAGGAATGGATGCCTGTGTGGCCCAGTCATTGGGCATCTGACTCTTGGTTTCAGCCGGGGTCATGATCTTGGGGGTCATGATCTTGGAGGTCATGAGATCAGCTCTGCCTTGGGCTCTGCCTCAGGCTCTGCCTCAGTGCTCACCATGATATTTGTTTAAGACCCTCTCTCCCTCTCCCTTTGCTCACACATGCATGTGCATGCTGCCTCTCAAATAAATAAATGAATCTTTAAAAAAAAAAAAGAAAATCATAAGAGGAAGCACATTTATTATACATCTGGATTTATCAAAATAAATCCACATATGAGTGAAACCCCTGCAGTTCAAGCTCATGTTGTTCAAGGCTCAACATAAACAGAGAGATATATGCATTCATACAAACTTGAAAGCATTATTTATTTTTAAAGATTTTATTTTATTTATTTGTTAGAGAGAGAGAGAGCAAGCACAGGCAGACAGGCAGGCAGAGGCAGAAGGAGAAGCAGGCTCCCTGCCGAGCAAGGAGCCCAATGTGGGACTCGATCCCAGGATGCTGGGATCATGACCTGAGCCGAAGGCAGCCGCTTAACTAACTGAGCCACCCAGGTGTCCCTGAAAGCATTATTTTATAGGCTACTTTTTCTACTTGGAAGGGAAAAGTGCTGTACATATTTAAAAATACCTTCATTAAAATCGTAATAACTACAAAATATAATTTATTTAAAGTATCTTCCTTTGAGGCCTGTTTTTTCATTGACAAAAAATATTTATTTAATCTTCTTCCTATAGATTAGTGAATTCTTTTTCTATAAGAAAGCTGAGATCTTCACTGAAGATCTCCAATAAGATGAGAAAAGGTTACAAGACCCAAGTTCGTTAATGCCAGTTATTACTAGTTGTAGATCTTTGAGTGAGTTACTTAATGTCCAAGTTCCATTTTGTTCATCTGAGCAGAGGTCCAAAATTAGGAATTTGAGAGACAGTCAAGATTAAGTTGTAGCTCCATTCTCTGCTGTTTGACCTTACATGAATTACTTAGTCTAAGACCATGTTTTGACATCTGTAAAGTGGAGACATTACTGGTATTATACATGAATATGATGATTACAGGATTCAGCATAAGTTCCAGGCACCATAATGTATGCACTATAACTCTTAACTACCGGTGTGGTTATCAATTTCTGTACAATCCAGATAAATAGCCTCTGCCCTCTGAATTTCATGTGAACCTGGTGACAATCAATTGAGATCTGTTATACTAAAGGGTCTTGGCATCTGTTAAATATGAATTTTGACTGTGTGGATATAAGGGAAGGTCTGCCTCCACAAGAAACACTAAAGTTTCCTGAGGATTATTTTAGACTTGGTCTCACAATCTTTTCTCCATTCACTCTATGTCTACCTACCTCTGTCATTCTTCAAATGAGAGCACAGTCCCCATGCCCTCAACTTTAGGGAACTGTTCTCTAAGTGACCCGTTGAAGCCTTCTTTTCCCCACTCTTGGTGGTAGGAGTAATAACATAGCTCTCACCAAGAAAATACACCTTATGAAATCCTCCTTCAGTTTCCACTTCCTAGGCACTTATATCTCTTCCTTCAGTGAGAAGTTGTAGACTCATGAAACTGGTCTTTGGTATTTTCATTGAAAGCCTGTGTCTTAGCACCTCCCTCTGGTATTTCATATCTATCCTATTTTGGTGCCCCAGATGAAAGTTGAATTTAGCATCTGTGACAGGCTAGTGAAAATTGAACCAAGCCAACTTCTTTTCCATACCTTCAACATTAATGCCTACTCAACCAACACAACTGCCTTTCCTAGGCAGGACTATTCACCTGGGAGCTGTAAGGAATACCACACTCATTAAGAAAGTGTAGCTCACATGGTCTCTTGAGCTTTCTGAAAAAGAAATGCATAATTAAAAATAACTGACTAGGAGAGGCCAAATTTGTGGGTTATAATAAAATTTGTGGTCTTGGTTTAAAACTTTAAAAATTTGTCAATTTGAAGGAGGTTATTGGAATTAAAATCTTAAAACAACAATAAGCAGCGATAAGAAAGTGGCTAACATTTTGTTTATGATAACATAAACATTTTCTCAACAAGGCAAAGTCATAAATGACCAATATTTAGAAACTCAATATTAGGCTTCTTTGTGAGTTTTAGAAGCAGAATTGTTTATTTTTGATATTTGTATCATTATGGCATAGAAGAGCCAATTAACAAGGAATTAGCTATTAGTTTTAATTGCATTTTAGATATATCCAGTCTGGGGGTACTGGAATTAAGTAAACGATGAAATATGTAAAACAACGAAAAATTGGCTCGGGGATTATCTAGTGACTGCCTTCCAGTTGCCAGATTCAGAGGGAACTAATGTAAAATTTTAAGTTGTCAGTTTTTATATTCCCTAAAAAGAGGCTATGTGCAGTAATAGTCTTCTGTTTTACTGAAAGGTAAATTAAAGTACACAGTCAAGAGGCATAGTTAAAATAAACCTTCTTGGAAAAAAAATATTATTGAGAGTTAAAATTTATGACTTAGTTATGGAAACAAGTCCTAAAAGAGAAGAAAAGTCTTTTGCTCCAGAAGTAAAATTATATTCTAGAGAAGCATACTGATCTCTGTAAAGAAAACTGGCAGTGCTTTCTCTCAGTTCACTGAACCCCTTGCTTACAGAGAATTGCCTGTGAAAGTGCTTGAATCCTCCACCTGGCCATGTTTTCAGAAGGGGCAGTTCCTCTGCAATCAGGAACTGTGAAAATCATTGAAAGGCGAATTGCTCTGCTCTAACTAGGTGTGGAACTAACCAGGTTCAGCACCCCACCGGAGCCAAAGCCTTTCTTACCTAAAAGAAGGCCACCTTATGTGTAGAAGTGTTCCATATGCCACTTCCTCAAGTTGACTTGGTAAAGTGGCAGTAATGAGCTTGGGTAAATAGTTTGGGGTGAGGAAAATGTCACTATGTGACAGCATTAGTCTTAGGCCTAATTTTTAGTGGAGTAAATCTATTTTGGTGAAATAACAAGCTGCCATTGCTTTTTGATATTATGTGAGAGGAGCGTAGTATATTATCTAACTCAGAAAAATTTCTGCCTTTGTTATTATACACATTTTTCACAATAATAGGGAAAATTACCATGAAAACAATTTCAAGTGAATTACAGCCACCCAACATTTGTGACAATCTCCTTTTCATCTGTAATCCAACATGGGCTCCAGTGTATTTCAAAAATAAATTATATAGTGGATTCCGTAAAGAAAATAAGTACAGAAAAGAGAGTTTGTGACTAAAAATCTTATTGATTATATTAAACCAAGAGCATGCAGAACTTGAAGAAAGTAAGACAGAGGGTTTTCATTTTAAAATTTTGACTGTACAGTAAAATAATAATGAGTTAAGCTCTTTTGTTTAGGTGCACCAATTTTCACATAAAAATATGGTAGTGCCACAATACTAAAGAAGATACATTTACTGGCATTTCTGGATTAGAAGAGCTAGTTCAGTTCCAAAGGCAGAAAATAACTCAGGAGGTTTAGGAAGAGGTCAAGAAACAATAACTGGATTCTTTGCTGTGACTCTGCAGAGCAAGGGGGACCACACCCTTTCAGCTCTTCAAGTTTACAAGAGGGAGATTCCAACTCTATCAGCCCTTCCTCTGCCTGATGGACCAGAGACTTCACAGCACTGATTCTGTCAGCTCCTCAATGGAGCTTTCCCTTCAGGTGAACCTAGGCCTGGACCTGTTTGTGATAGGTGTATCTGTGCCTAAGATAATGCCACTGCCACCCACTCAGTTACTTCCCAAAAGACTGTACAGATGGGACCCTTTTCATTTCTTTACAGTATTAATTCATCCAGTCATTTAAGTCAGTAAATACCCCTTGAGCTCCTACAAATATGTCAGGCACTGTGCTAGGCACTGAGGGAGGAGCAGAGAACGGACAAATACCCGACTTGCATGGAATATTGTAATGGATAAAATAAGATATAGGCAGGTAAATACATAAATATAGCATATGTCCAGTGGGGATACTCTGCAAGGGACAGTTAAGCAAAATAAGGGAATACAGAGATGAAGAAGGGGCTTCTATTTGATATAAAGCAGTCAGAAAAGACCTCCCTGATAATGCAACATCTGAGCAGAGCACAGGCCCATCTAAACAACACCTGTCTCAGCCTCAGCCACTGGCTCTTCTTGGCTGTCATAGCAGCTAACAGACTCCATGCAGACCCCTGTGGTTTCTCTGCCTGAGGATCACAAGCCACAGATCTAGAATATCTGACTGCTCTCCCCAACCCTCTCCAAACTCAGCTGAAATGCCAAGCCATAGGCCTTGCCTCCAGAGCAACTGCCAATGGGGCTAAAGGATGGAATACAGAAATGCAGAGGATTTAATTTCCCCTGAATGAACTTTGACCAGAAGGAGACAGGAGATTGGATATTCTGGGCAGATAAACTTCCTCTTCCTTTTCCCCTCTGATGGACTGTTTCAGTATATGATTTCTCTATACAGCCTGTCTGAAGTCAACCTGTGTGACCAAACTTATTTGCTTCCTGAATGTTATAATTTGGACTGTGTTCCCCAAAAGGTATGTTGAAGTCTAGTGAAGGTACCCCAGTACCTTATTTGGAAAGAGGGTCTTTGCAGATGTAATCAAGTTAAGATGAGATCATCAGAGTGGACCCTAACCTAATACAGGTGATGCCCTTATAAGAAGAAAAGACAGGACATAGAGCGAGAAGATGGCCATATGATGACAGAGACAGAGACTGGAATGATCCATCTACCAGGGAAGGAACATCTAGGATTGCCAACAAACAACAGAAGCCAGAAGAGGCAAGGAAGGCTCTCCTCTACAGGTTTCAGAGGGCATGTGGCCCTGCCAACATCTTTATTTTGGATTTCTAGCCTCCAGAACTGCAAGACAATAAATGTCTATTGTTTTAGGGAGACCATGTTCATAGTACTTTGTTACAGCAGCCCTAGGAAACAAACACACTGACTGACCAGCTATGTTGGATTTACCTCCCAAATAAAGGACTAACAGTCCATACCTGAGGCTCTATTTTCCAGAGAACTGTGACTGTGACAAAGACCTGAATTAAGTGAAGGATGGTATTTGAGGACAGAGATTACAGACAGAGGGAAGACAATCCAAAGGTGACAGCATGCTTGATGTGTTAGAGGACCTGGAAGAAAGCCAGTGTGTTTGGAGAATGAATAAGGAGAAAAGTGCCAAGAGATGAAGTCAAAGAGGGAGCCAAAGATGCTATTCCTAGGGCCATATGGACCACAGAAAAGACTTTGAATTTTTTTAACAAAGTATTAGTGAGATATAATTTACATATAGTAGTAAAATGAACAAATCTTATGGGTATGGTTTTGTGAAATTTTTTTTACACATTGCTCTGGTTTGAATATGCCCCCCCATTCATGTGTTAAAAACTAATCCCCAAGGTGATGGTATTGAGAGGTGGGACCTTTGGGAGGTGATTAAGTGAGGGCAGATATATTATAAAAAAGACCCAGAAGAGCTCCCTTGCTTCCTGCTACGTGAAGACAAAGGAAGTCCGCCTTTGGAAGAGGGCCGTAACAACCCTGGCACTCTGATCACAGCTTTCTAGCCTCCAGAACTGTGGGAAATAAATTTCCATTTTTTATAAGCTACCCAGTCTCTGATAGTTTGTTATCGCAACATGAATGGGCTAAGACATGCATGTATAGCCCACTGTGACCACCATCCAGATCAAAATATGGAACATTTCTATCACCCTGAAGACTTCCCTCCTATCTTCCAGCCAATACAACTTACCAATCCTGGGGTAACCACTACTGTCACTTTTATCACTACAGATTGGTTTTACCTGATTTTGAAAATCATGTAAATGGACTCATACAGGATAGACTACTTTTGCTCGAAATGATGTCTTTGAGAATTATCATTTTCATTTATTTCATTTCATTTATTTTCCTCAAGTTTTAATTTGAAATTTTCAAACCTACAGAAAAGTTATAAAACTAGAACAATTGGGGCACCTGGCTCAGTGGGTTAAAGCCTCTGCCTTCGGCTCGGGTCATGATCTCAGGGTCCTGGGATCAAGCCCCGCATCGGGCCTCTCTGCTCAGCGGAGAGCCTGCTTCCCTTCCTCTCTCTGCCTGCCTCTCTACCTACTTGTGATCTTTCTCTGTCAAATAAATAAAATAAAATAAAAAATCTTTTAAAAAAATTAATTAATTAAAAAAATAAAACTAGAACAATAAATGCCTATATACCTTTCACCTAGATTCACTAGCTATTACCACATTTGTTTTATTTCTCCATGTATAATACACACACATATTTTTTTCCTGAATATTTGAGAGTGACAGACATTTTGAAACCATGGTTTTAAATAATACAGCACGTATCTTCTAAGAAAAAGGACATTCTTCTATCTTATTCTACAATTATCACACTCAAGAAGCTTAACACTGATACAATTCTATTATCTAATATAAAATTTAGGTTCCAATTTCTCCAACAAATTTAAAAAAACCCTCTTTTTTGTCTTTATTCTGCCAAGAAATTCAGGTAATTTCTAATCACGAGGAAACAGTTAAACACATCTATATTGAAGGATATTCTGCAAATAACTGGCCCAGGGTCTTTTTAAAATGTCAGTGTCAGAGGCTTTAACCCACTGAGCTACTCAGGCGCCCTGACACTGACATTTCGTGATTAGAAATTACCTGAATTTCTTGGCTAACATCAATCTTATTTTATGTTGAAAGATATTACTCTTTCCAATGTTGCCAATATTTTCCTATCTCATGAAAATGGAAAATCTTTAATGTATTTTTTAACAGATTATGCTAATATTTTTGAGGGGTGCAGTATTAGTTGGACTCAGATATATGTATCTAAACTTTATCATTTCATCATCTAGAAAATAGTAACTAAGAATATATAGCTTAAGAAAGCCAAGCACTTGTTGGGGCACCTGGGTGGCTCAGTTGTTAGGCGTTGTGATCCCAGTTGTTGGGTTGTGATCCCAGGGTCCTGGGATCGGGCCGAGTTGGGCTCTCTTCTCCACTGGAGGCCTGCTTCTCCCTCTCTCACTCTCCCTGCTTGTGCACTTGAGAGCCCCTGTAAGTAATTTCTAGTTCCCACAGTAGAAATTAGGGATCTGTCTGCTTTTTAACCACTTACAGCTTGACTAAGGAATGTTTCCTATTCTTTGTTGCCTTGTATTTTAGGCCAGTCTATAAGCCAGACCAGGAGTTGCTTGGTCATAGAATTAAAGATACTGGGTTGCAATTCTAGAAAATAAAACCATTTGCTGAGCCACTGCTCAGCTGGGGGCAGTCTGTGGGCCTTCAAAGTGTCTTAGTAGAAATTTTGAGTCCTGAAAATACCTGATTACTGAACTAAACAAGCAGAATCTAGGCAGAGGCAAGTCTAAACTTCATGCATAACATCGCCTATCAAGGCTGCCAATAAATCACACAATTCATAGAAATAAAAGCTATGGCAATGATGTTGTCTGAATGGTAAGTGTCTCTTATTTGAGACTTAAAAATCTGGGTTATATTTCTAGGAACATTCTACTGAATGCATCCATGGACACTGACTAAACCCAAGTGATGACGGAGTTTTTGAACCTGGGCATCACTCTTACCTCACTTGCCCATGACAGCTACTGCCAACTGCCAATGAATCACAGTGTTCTTTTCTATGAGCCTGGACACTGCCTTAGAAAATTTTCCAACAGAGCATTATAGGCAACCACTGATAATAATTTGGAATCAATGCATCGCTTAAGATCTTTATAACACCAAAAAGAAATAAGATAAATATCATCTAGGTTTTAGCTTCCCACCTTCACCTGCATATAAATGGTAGAACAATGCTTCTTATGAATGACTGACAGACAACTGGTAGACCTGGTTTAAAAAAAAAAATCTCATAATCAGAGCATGTTGACTAGGTATTTGGGCAAAGGAAGGAAAGGAAAAAATGTTACTTTAACCCACTGAGCCACCCAGGTGCCCCAAAATGTTACTTAAGGTTAGCTATTTGCTGTGATAAATTGACCTCAATCTATATAATAGCTGAAACAAAATAGAAGTTCATTTCTTGCTAATGAAATAATCCAATCGGTTCCAGGATGTGGGGATGGAAGGACGTGAGCTCCATTCTACACAGTCATTAGGGATCCAGGCTGGTGGAGACTGTGCCATCTAAAATACCCAAATTTCCAGAACACTATGGGCATTTGCATCTAGCTGGAATAGGAGAAAGAGCATGGGGAGCTTTGACTAGTCAAGCCTGAAAGTGGCTTTCAGCAATTCTGCAATGTTCTATTCTCTAAAACATAGTTACATTGCTATACTTAACTAAGTTGGACAGGAAAGTATAGCTCATGACGGGGCAAATTCTTCCCAATGGCACTGTATTATAGAAGAGAGCATAAATGGTTGGTGCCCAGCTAGCATCTCTGCCCACAAAGGGGAACTTTTCCTTTAAACTCCATGGCTTCTTATAGGACAGGAGAATGGTGATAACACTAGAGTACATCCAGTAGTATGCCAGGCATAATTTTTGTCTGAGCCTTTTCATATTCCCAGCCCATATGGCTCGGCCAAATATGAAGATGAAAACCTGTATGTGAATATTTATAGTGGCTTTATTCATAACTACCGAAAGCTGGAAACAGCCTATTGTCTTTCAATTGGTGAATGGATAAACGAAGTGTAGCATATTCATACAAAAGAATACTACTCAGCAGTAAAAGAAAAAACTACTGATACACCCAGAAAGTTGGATAAATATCAAATGCATTATGCTAAGTAAAAAGAGAAAAGCTGGAAGAGCTGTATACTGTGTGATTCCATTTATAGGACATTCTTGGAAAAGACCAAAGTATAAAGACAGAAAACAAATCAGAGGGTGCTAGGACTGGGGTTATGTGGAGGTTTTGACCACAAAAGAAATTGTTCGGGTGATAGACTTATTCTATATCTTGAATGTGTAGTGGTAGTTGTACAACTTTAGGCTTTTATCCAAATTCATAGAACTGTTACACTAAAAAACAATAAGCAACTTCATAAAAAGATACAATAAATGAGACAGGGACTCTGTCATATAATTTTTTTTCCAATCCTCTAGTATACTCTCTTGAAAAAATACCAGGTGTTTTGGTTCAATGCTACCCATTAGGATGCAACCAAGCCAAACTGCAACCTTCTCAAGGCCCTACTTGAGCTTGAGGATCTATTTCCAAACTCACTCTCATGGGCACAGAATAAGTTTAGCAACGCCTGGGCCCCTCACAACAGAGCTTCCCTTAGATTGAGTGATGAGAGAGAGCCGAGCAGTGTCTTTTATAACATAGTCTCAGAAATAACATACCATCATTTTTTGCCATAGTCTATTGACCAAGCCTGGTACAAGGTAGGGGGGCTCCACAAGCTGTGACTATCAGGAGGCCGGCTATCACAGGCAGGGATCTCTGCATTCATAAATAAATACAAATATGCCAACCCATATTCAGGTTTTAATTTTATTGAATTGTAGCAGATTATTTCACAGAACTTAGAGGAGCAGAAAACATTGATAAAGTATTATTCCAACTAAGGAGAGACCCTTCGGTAGCAACATGAAAATATTAGTTTAGTTATCTAGACTCAGAATCACAGTTTATTCGATGTTTATTTTTACCTCTGTATTTTAGATTTATTCATTTAACATTATCACAGGTATGAGTAAATCTGAAAAACACACTCTTTGAACTCATACATAAATAATAATTCCAGGAATAAAAAAAATAGTTTCTTAAATTAGAAGATTAGGCCACTCTAATCAGATAGTTTACTAATAAGCATATCTTAGCTACACATGCAGAAATGGTATAGAATGACAAAAATAAAGGTGAATGTGTAGGCCAAGTAAACATTTAAAGAAATCAAAGCCCTATTTCCAACACATTTCCACCTTCTTTTTATCAGTGAGCATGCCATCTACACACCTACATTTCCTAAATCTCAAGGACAGGTTTTCAATTTTATTCATTTTTGCTGCAGGATTGACTTTTTTCCAAAAAAATTATAAATGCTTTACGAATTTGTGGCAATTTTAAAATTGAGGCTAAAAATCATTAAAATATAATGAAATGTCTCCTAGCACCTTAAAAATTATTAATCATAATTGTGATACTCTAGATTGTAACACATACATTTATTAAATGCCTTAGAAAAATAGCATGATAGTTTTGTTTCATCTCTAGATCACTAAAAAGAACTCATATTTAGCCATTGAAGTCCAGCCCTTCAAAGCTTCTTAAAGCAGATACATTTTTGAGATGATTACGATCTTGTCTGGATGTTGCCCTTACATTCTGGTTTTTATTATAATACTTGCTGGGCAGCCAGTTCACATATAACAATTTCATTTCTTTCCTTATGGAAATAAACTTTCACTCAAAGATGCAAAGATATTAAAAGCACGGAATAGTTTCCTATCATGTATTGTTTGCCCTGCGTCCTAGCCTACTACTTCAGTATCCAGTCCGAAAGGTTGTAGTTCCCCGAGGAAGGCTGTTGTCACATAAGGTTTCAAGCTTGTGTGAAGGTCTTTCACAGAACAGCCCAGCCAGGCTTTGTGTCCCTGGGCTTTCTAAAAAGTTTAGATAAAATACACTGGGTCTCAGAGGTTTCTATTGTGCTTTTCAAATTGGGGTTGATAGGGCAGCTGTGTGGGTTTAAAGAGGATTCATTTCCAGGTCCTCAAATTCCACATTATTCATGCCTAAATCTGAACTGCCTGAGAACACGTGCTTGGTCAAAGCACTGTGCCCAGTCTCTTTCCCAGCTTCTTATTCCTAGTCACCTTCTCCTAACTTCATAAACTAAAGGCAAATCCTTCACTCATTTGGAATCCCCAGGGTACAAGTGCCTCCAGCAAAGCCACCTTGATCAAAGCAGTGGTCTGTGTCTCAGCTGCATAATTTTAAGAAGGAGGAGATGAAAATTCCCCCCGAGTATTTCTGCTGATCAATATTACTTTTTCAAGAATTGGAGACATGTATTGCAACTTATTATTTTATATTTTCTTACACATTCATTAGGATTCATAAAAGAAAATTTGTAATTAACTATTTCATAAAGATAATTAGTTAAGGAAAATCTATATTCATTTTTCACTTGAATGCATTTAATTTCCTGCTTGTCTCATTGGTCAACCACTTTCTACGAGTTTATTTTATCCTGTGATGTATTTTTCAGATGTACATTAGCTTAACAAGAATGGTTTGTGGATTCTACAGTAAACAGTCATTAATACATCTTTTGAAAGCCCTCCACATAAAAATAGCTAATAACTTAGCTATCCAGTCACATTCTAGCAATAAGTAATATATATCTATTGATATATGCACTAATTAAAAAAGGAAAAAAGATCTACGAAGTGGGTTGGGGGAAATTGGAAGGGGAGACAAACCATGAGAGACTGTGGACTCTGAGAGACAAACTGAGGGTTTTGGAGGATGGGGTGAAGAGTGGGGTGAGCCTGGTGATGGGTATTGTAGAGGGCACATATTGCATGGAGCACTGGGTGTGGTGCACAATGAATTTTGGAACACTGAAAAAAAATAAAATTAAATTTTAAAAAAGAGATACAATTCTAGTAACATTTCACTTTTTAAAATAATTATTAAATTTAACAATGCATTTATGTTATGCTCAATTGTATAACACTCAGCTTTATCAATACAGGAAGCATATATTTTATTTTTTATTTTTTTGAAAAGATTTTATTTATTTATTTGAGAGAGAGGCAGTGAGAGAGAGCATGAGAGGGGAGAAGGTCAGACGGAGAAACAGACTCCCCAGGGAGCTGGGAGCCCAATCATGACCTGAGCCAAAGGCAGTTTTTTAACCAACTGAGCCACCCAGGCACCTGGAAGCATATATTTTGAATTTCAACATACACATACTTTTTGTGGAGAAAAGTATGATGATTAAGTTTTTTTTAAGCTTTCAAATATAAGGAACAACATTTTGTGGGTAAAGTAAAATAAAAATTCAAGTTCAAGGAGAAAGGAACAAAATAATATTCCTAATGTTAGAAAAGATACTGCTCATTTTTTTATATTGAGATAAAATTGACATGTAACATTAGTTTTAGGTGTACAACATAATGATTTTGTATATGTATTTATTACAAAATGATCACCACAATAGATCCAATTAACATCTGCTCTGCACATCATTATAATTTTCTTTCTTGTGATGAGCACTTTTAAGATCTACCCTCTTAGTAACTTTTGTACATATAATCTCATTAACATATAGTTGCCAAGCTATATATTACGTTCCCGTGCTATTTTTAAACTAGAAATGTATCCCTTTTGACCATTTTCACTCATTTTGCCACTGCCCCTACTTCCCCATCCCTTACGTCCCACCTCCCACGTATGGCAACCAAACTGTGTTCTGTCTATGAGATCATACAGTATTCATTTTTCTCTGATTTAGTTTGCTTAGGTTAATGCCCTCAAGATCCATCCATGTTATCCCAAATGACATGTTCATATATTTTTAAAAGTAATATAGTACACATAAAATTGCTCTCATAATTATATTGTATACATAAAAGATTGATGTAATAGATTTTTGTTAAAATATCAATATTTATGAAGAGAGAGAATTTGACTTCTTCTTTGCCAATTTGAATATCTTTTATTTCTTTTTGTTGTCTGACTGCTATTGCTAGGACTTCTAGTACTGTTGAACAACAGTGGCGAGAGTAGACATCCTTGTCATGTTCCTGATCTCAAAGAGAAGGCTGCCCAGTCTTGGGGACTTCCCCCAGTCAATGGGGAAGCTTTTTCCCATTGAGAATGACATTCGCTGTGGGTTTTTCATAGATAGATTTTATGAAGTTGAGGAATGTTCCCTCTATCCCTATACTTTGAAATGTTTTAATCAGGAATGGATGCTGTATCTTGTCAAATGCTTTTTCTGCATCAGTTGAGAGGACCATGTGGTTTTTCCCTCTTCTCTTATTGATTTGTTCTATCACACTGATTGATTTGTGAATGTTGAACCACACTTGCATCCCATGGATAAATCCCACATGGTCATGGTGGAAAATCTTTTTAATGTACTGTTGGATCCTATTAGCTAGGATCTTGTTGAGAATCTTGGCATCAATATTCATCAGGGATATTGGTCTGAAATTCTCCCTTTTGGTGAGGTCTTTACCTTGTTTGGGGATCAGGGTAATGCTGGCTTCATAGAAAAAGTCTGGAAGTTTCCCTTCCATTTCTATTTTTAAAAAACAGATTCAGGAAAATAGGTATTATTTCTCCTTTGAATGTTTGGTAGAATTCTCCAGAGAATCCATCAGGTCCTGGGCTCTTGTTTTTTGGGAGGTTTTTGATCAGTGCCTCAGTCTCATTACTATATACTGGTCTATTCACATTGCCAATTTCTTCCTGATTCAGTTTTGGAAGTTTATAGGTTTCCAGAAGTGCATCCATTTCATCTAGGTTGCTTAACCTATTGGCATATAGCTGTTGATAATAATTTCTGATGATTGTTTCTATTTTCTTCGTGTTAGTTGTGATCTCTCCCTTTTCATTCATAACTTTATTAATTTGGGTCCTCTCTCTTTTCTTTTGGATTAGTTTGGCCAGTGATTTATCGATCTTATTGATTCTTTCAAAAAATCAGCTTCTAGTTTCATTGATGTGTTCTATTGTATCTCTTGTTTCTACCTCATTGACCTCTGCTCTAATCTTGATTATCTCTCTTCTTGTGCATGGGGTTGGCTTAATTTGTGTTGATTTTCCAGTTCTTTAAGGTGTAAAGAGAGCTGGTGTATTCTGGATTTTTCCATTTTTTTGAGTGAGGCTTGGATGGCTATATATTTCGTCGTAGGACCGCCTTTGCTGTATCCCATAGGTTTTGGACTGATGTGTCTTTATTCTCATTCTCTTACACCATACACAAAGATAAACTCGAAATGGATAAAAGACCTCAACATAAGGCAGGAATCTATCAAAATCCTAGAGGAGAACATAGGCCACAGCAATTTCTTTCAAGACATGTCTCCAAAGGCAAAGGAAACAAAAGCAAAAATGAACTTTTGGGACTTCATCAAGATCAAAAGCTTCTGCACAGCAAACGAAACAGTCAACAAAACAAAAGGGCAAATGGGAGAAGATTCACAAATGACAGACAAAGGGCTGATATGCAAGATCTATAAAGAACTCCTCACTCAAACTCAACACACACAAAACAGATAATCACATCTAAAAATGGGCAGAAGACATGAACAGGCACTTCTCCAAAGAAGACATACAAATGGCTAACAGACACATGAAAAAAATGTTCATCATCATTAGCAATCAGAGAGATTAAAACCAAAACCACATTGAGATACCACCTTACACCAGTTAGAATGACCAAAATTAACAAGACAGTATACAACATGTGTTGGAGAGGATGTAGAGAAAGGGGAACCCTCTTACACTGTTGGTAGGAATACAAGTTGGTGCAGCCACTTTGTAAAACAGTGTGGAGATTCCTTAAGAAATTAAAAATAGAGCTGCCCTAGGGCACCTGGATGACTCAGTCAGTTATGTCTGCCTTCAGCTCAAGTCATGATCCCAGGGTCCTGGGATCGGGTCCCACATCAGGCTCCTTGCTCAGCAGGGAGCCTGCTTCTCCTTCTGCCTGCTGCTCTCCCTGCTTGTGCTTTCTCTCTCTCTCTGACAAATAAATAAATAAATAAAATCTTAAAAAAAATAGAGCTACCCTATGACCCTGCAATTTCACTACTGGGTATTTACCCCAAAGATACAGATGCAGTGAAAAGAAGGGCCATCTGTACCCCAATGTTCATAGCAGCAATGGCCACAGTCACCAAACTGTGGAAAGAGCCAAGTTGCCCTTCAACAGACAAATGGATAAAGAAGATATGGCCCACATATACAATGGAGTATTATGCCTCCATCAGAAAGGATGAATACCCAACTTTTGTATCAACGTGAATGGGACTGGAAGAGATTATGCTGAGTGAAATAAGTCAAGCAGAGAGAGTCAATTATCATATGGTCTCACTTACTTGTGGAGCATAAGGAATAACACAGAAGACATTGGGAAATGGAGAGAAGTGAGTTGGGGGAAATCAGTGGGAGAGACAAACCATGAGATACTGTGGACTCTGAGAAACAAACTGAGGATTTTGGAGGGGACGGGGGTGGGGTATTGGGTGATCCTGGTGGTGGGTACTGTGGTGGGCACATATTGCATGGAGCACTGGGTATGGTGCATAAACAATGAATTCTGGAACACTGAAAAAAATAAAATTATATTAAAATATATATCAATATTTACAAAATAATTACATTCTTTGCTACTATTTAAATTTATGACAAAAAATTCAGATGTTAACATAAAAATGTGTGAGAAGTCACATGATTTTTCAAAACTACTTTAAGGCGTATACAAGCAAAAAACAAAAGAAAAGAAAGGAGGGAGAAAGAAAAAGAAAGAAAGAGGGGAAAGGGAGGGAAGGAGAGAGAGAGGGATAGAGAAAAAAAACAAAATTGCTACTCTAATGAAGTGAAATAAATCAGTGGCTCCAGTATTCTGTTCCCAGATCTATTGTAAAATCAGGCATTTCTTTTCATTTCTCAATTTGTCTTAATTTCCCCAAGTATAAAATGATGATGATAATAATTTTCCTTGTGGTCAGAGATGTGAGTCGAATTCTTACAAGAAAGAAAAAAAAATTGAGAAGAGTAAACCACATTGTATGCTAAGTTACATGTAAACTACTAACAACAATAAAACATGAGATAGGCAGATGAAGGATTTTAAATTTTCATATCTTTAAATACTCTATAATCTCTGCCCTTGTTTTGAGCCAAAAGTTCTTAACAGAATTCTAGAAGTTTATAGATACATAGATTGCCTGGATCTCAAGTCCAGTTCTGATGACCAAGTGGTACTAACTACAGCTTCTTCTTTAAGGAAATGAAATATATTATTTTATTCACATATTTAATGGAAAGAATGTTCAGCATTTCCTGTGGACTTAGCCAGTGCTAAATCACTAGGCAGAGAAGTGGTATCACTTTATATGGGATGGTAAACTGTGGAGGGTGGGGTGTAGATATGACCAGGAGTAAGAGAGGAGATTAATGCAATACCTTGGAATTCAGAGTCTGGAAGTGGATCTGAAAGTTCTGAAAAGAAACCGAAAGGTTACACAGTTCTTAATCTCAGTCATAATAGATGTCTTTAAGTCGCTCTTAATATTACACATTTCTGGGAGTAATTGTCTAAGCTGTGAGGACAATTACAGAGATTGAATGAGAGAAGAAAATGTCAATCGAAATTTGGCATAAGTCAAAAATTCAGTCCAGGCTGAAAAATGATTATTTCCGAGCTTACCTTTAGAATGCAGGAAAAAATTTTAGTTATGCAATAGAAGTAAAAGTAAAAATAGTTGGACAAAATAACTTTCAACATCTCTTCCAATGGTAGGGTTTATCAGAAGGTTACACAATTAAATTAAGAGAATTAGGTTACATGATTGTGACTGCTTAATGGCACAAGTCTTCTCCACAATTTGGATATAACAACTAATCCAGCTAAGAGTTGGAACATCCTTGCTTCTGATGAGAATGCTTTTCATCCCCTCAAGGCTGGCAGTGAAGGGTAGGGCAGGGAAGAATAAAAGGTTGAGAACCACCTGTACAGTGTTGTTTGAGTCTTTGGACAATGTCACTAATTTTTGGCACCTCCAGCAGAGGAAAAGAGAGGAAACGTGGTTCTCCATTTCATTTACAGGCCATCCTTCTTAGCACAATAGTGTGGCACCATAAAGATGGCCATGCAAGCTGAAACTGCAAAGCAATCTCCCCCCACCCCCCATTTAACTTCTTTTAATATTTCTTCACAAATGGTAAAAAATACTAAGGTACAGATAAGGAGTAATCATAATAACATTATAAATATGGAATTATAAATTTAAAACATTTTCTGGTTTAAAAAATAAATCTAGTAGTCAACGTAGCTCTGAGCGTCTCTACATCTCTATGTTCCTGATGGTGCTCTCGTTTATCCATTCTTCCAGGTCCTCCATGCCCACCTCTTCTTCCTCCCAACTGTTCCGTCAAAGGTCCAGGGGGCCTACTAGGGCCACCTTGCCCTTTTCCACCAAAGCCACTTCAGTCCATGCCCCAGCCACCACAGGAGCCACCTTTGTCTCCACCACAGCCACCTCTGAACACTCCACCAGGACCACGGTGGTCCATGAGGCCACCTCTTCCAGTGCCAGGGCCACCTCTTCCAGTCCAGGGCCACCTTTGTCACAGTGACCCCACCCCCAGGGAGGTGGGAAGGGTGGTGGATGGAAGGCTTCAGGCTTCAGGACCTTATACTGGTTGCTTTTTGCTCTCCAGGCAAAGTTTGAGTTTCCACACCCTGGACTGGGGCACTGCCAGTCTCTGGCTAGACATTTCCTCCTCCTCCAGTGGGTTCTCTCAGGAACCCCAGGACCCCCTTGGGGGAAAGGCACTTCTGTCTCCTCCACAGCCTCCATGTGACTATGGGGCCTTTAGAACCTCCTGGGCCCCCTGGACCTCCACAAAGTGGTAGTGGCATCCCTCTGCCTTCACAGGGAGGCATACCACCCCACATGCTATTCCTCAGAGGCTTCTTCCAAGGAAGAGAAACCTTAAACTTGCTCCCTTGAAAATCTTTCCCATCAAACCCCTCCATGGTAGCCTTGGAAGTTGGTGGGTCTTCATAGGACACTATAGCATCACCTTTGGGCTTTCCTGTTTCCTTGTGCAAGTAGATAGGGATCATGACTTGTCTGGTTTTCTTGTTTCTCTTAACAGCTCCATGCTGCTTAAAGAAGTCTGCCGGATCCTTCAGTCACATTGTCATATAAGCCTTGCTCATAAATTGCACTGTTGTCAGAGTTTTCATGTGGATCTGCAGGTAGGCCTAGATTAAGATCTGGTCCTTCAGCCATGGGTCCACCAGGCTTACTGAAGCCACCTCGCTCTCCAGCACCCATTCCACTGCATCCTCTGCCCCACCCACCTCTGCTCATGCTTCCACCAATAAAATTTTCTTCCCATGCCCGATTATCAGGGTAACTCATGCTCTGGTTCTCTCCTGATCCAGAAAATCCTCCAGACTACTGACCATAAACACCCATGCTACTGGGGTAGTCCTGTGAGAATGAACTCTGATACCCACAGTTGCTGCTCTATTGTCTATATTGACTTGGAGCCTAGATGTAGGATTCAGTTTGGTGGTGGGAGAGAGGGCCGAGGGGCAGTAACTAGTGGGCGGCTGCTGCCCATGGCTATTTGTTGCCATAGGGACTCTTGCCTATTGTGCTCGGCTGCCCATTGGTGTTCGCTGGGAGTAACTGTTCTGATTATAAGTAGTCAGCCAGCTATGTAGAGGAATAGCTGGTAGGAGGATAAGATGGTAGTGCCATGACTGGCTGCATGCATAGCTCCCAGGTACCTGGGGATAACTGTAGTTACTCTGTCCATATCCTAAGTGGGACTGGTTGTAAACCCCTGTGCTAGTTTGAGGTTGACTAGTCTCAGCAGGTTTGTTACCATCCTGTGGTTTTGCAGGTGCAGTGGCTGCCTGCTGCTGCCCATAGGCTGGATAAGCAGGCTGAGGGCTATATGCAGATTGAGCTGCATAGGCGGCCTGGGTGTTAGTGACTGCAGCAGTTGTGGTATCATACGCACCATTTCTGTGCCCCTGGACAGGCTGACTATACACTTGGGGTGGGTGAAAGGGCAGTTGGAGTAGTATAACCAGCGGGAGTAAGTCCATAAAAAGTTGCCAGGTGGTCTGCCCATAGGTTGCAGTGGACTGCCCCTGGGTATAGCTGACATCAGTGGGCTGTCCATTGGTTCCATAACTTTGCTGCCCATTTTCCAGTGGGTTCTGTGCCTATCCTTGAGTGGGCTGGGCAGTGTATGCACTATAGCCCTATTGGGCTGCAGCTTGGCTGTAGGTACTGTAATCCATGGATGCCATTTTTTTTCCTTCCTTCTCGTTCTCTCAACATCCATCTCCCTCTGGCTTTCCCTGTAGGTGCTACACTCTGCAAAGCAATCTTAAAGCTGGTAGGAAAATTATGATTGTTCCATGACCTTTAAAATTTTTGTCACAACATTAAAACTCTTACTGTTTGTTATAAACATAAGGGGAAATGAAATAATAGTAAAATTAGTATCTGTATAGCCCATTATAATTTAAAACATTAGAAACATTGAGTGAAACGTTTTTGTTATCAAGAGTACTTTGAATAGTGCTTGTCTTAGTGTTGTAGAACTTACAGTAGGAAACAAGCATCTTTTCTGTGTCTTGGCTAACTTATAAATTTAGAACAGTTTCTAATATGTTATCCTTTGCACTTTCAATGTCAGTATCTTCAAGAGTTCCTTAAATAGCAGCTCTTAGGGACTCACATGCTCTGGAAGCATACATCACACACTGTTTCAACAACTAGCCTTGCCTCAGGTACCAAACCAATGACCCCAGATAAATGTGAGTTTACAAATCTCCACCAATCCCTGCCCAGACCCCTGTTAACTTCTAAACCACCCCATGACTAACTTCTCTGCAACTGACCTTGTGCAACCCAAGGACAAAAGCCCTTAAGGAACTCATTTGACTGGATTCATTTGGACAGTTGCCACCTGCCCAATGAGTTTCTGTCAAGCTCCGCTTTAAAAATTTTTTAATCAAAATATATTATCAGTTTTCTATCAAGAAATTTTTTTGTAGGGACTTTGATGCACAAATATGAATAGAAACTTCAGAAGAAATGGTTGGCAGACCAGAAAATGCTTGTGTCTGGGAGGGCAGAATTTGGGGGGTGAGGGAGGATGGAACAAATGACTGATCATTTTTATTACAAGCCATGACTTTTTAAACTATGTGCATCTATTACATCGTTATAAATAAAAATTAAAGGGGCACCTGGGTGGCTCAGTGGGTTAAGCCTCTGCCTTCAGCTCAGGTCATGATCCCAGGGTCCTGGGATTGAGCTCAGCATCGGACTCTCTGCTCAGCGGGGAGCCTGCTTCCCCCTTTCTCTCTCTGCCTGCCTCTCTGCCTACATGTGATCTCTCTCTGTCAAATAAATAAATAAAATCTTTAAAAAAAATAAAAATTAAACGGGAAAATTCCTTAACAGTACATTTACTTCCTCTGAAATAGAGCAACAATATTTAGTTAAATTTGGCGAATGTTTCTGGAGCATCTATTACATGCCCAGTACTGTGCTAGGCCACAGAAAAACAAACCTGACCTGCAAGCAAACAGGTCACAATAACCTGAATTCTTCCCATAGAATCTGCATGGTCTTGTGGAATGAGAATCCAGTACATTGCTTCTAACTTTCACAATCAGAGTATTAAAATTTCAGACAAGGACTATATTTGAAATCAGGTATCTTAGAAAAAATATGTAAGATCCCATTGTCTATTTGCAGGAATTGAGACTTATACCCAAGTGCACATTTATTCATAGGTCAGATCCACTGAGAGGCTCTGATTTTACTCAGTTGAGGTCTCCTGATAATTACTCTCTTGATAGTTAAGTTTTCCATGCCATTTATTAAGTCCTTGGTATGCTCATATCTTGCAAATTTTATTCTTTCATAGAAAATGGTACATTTATCTTGCCATAAGAAATTGCATAATTAAATTTCTAGTCACCTAATTGTAGCAACCATAAATGAAAGATTTGTTATTATGGCTACTATAATTCTTTATTGTTTATTGAACACCAATAAGTTCCAGGGATATGAGACGTAAACTAATGTATAATGGCTTTTTAAAATTTATTTGACAGACAGAGATCACAAGTAGGCAGAGAGGCAGGCAGAGAGAGAGAGGAGGAAGCAGGCGCCCCACTGAGCAGAGAGCCCGATGAGGGGCTCCATCCCAGGACCCTGGGATCGTGACCTGAGCCAAAGGCAGAGGCTTTAACCCACGAGCCACCCAGGCGCCCCTGTATAATGGCTTTTGAAATATTTTTAATCTTCCTAAAATATTAAGGGATGCATTCTTTACTTAAAAGGCAAAATCTCTGGAGAAGGTTTTGCGTCAAGGCATTCTTTTAAAATCTCTCCCTAAACTGCATCTCCTTTTAGCACCAACTCCTCCTATTGCAGCAATTCTCACCCTGGTCACATATTAGAATCCCCTGGGAGCTGCTAAAAGAAAAAAAAAGAGTGAGGCAAACAAACAAACAAACAAAAAACAGCCCCTAGGGCTCATGCCTAAGAAATTCTGATTTCCTGAGTCATGGGAGGACCTTTGTCACATGTGACTTCTCATACATCCAGGGTGGGGGCAAAGGTGGTGGAGAGAGGCAAACCATAAAAGAGGCTCTTAACTATAGAGAACAAGTGGAGGGTTTCTGGAGGGGAGGTGGGGGTGGGGTGGGTTAAATGACTGATGGGTATTAAGGAGGGCACTTGTGATGGGCACTGGGTGTTATGTGTAAGTGATGAATCACTAAATTCTACTCCTGAAACTAATATTACACTGTATGTTAACTAACTGAAATTTAAACAAAGACTTGAGACAAAAAATATATATAAATAAAAATAAATACAATAAAGGGGAAAAAATGTCCACAGATGGTTTTAATGTGCAGTCAGGGTTGAGAACCATCACCTAAAACCGTAGATCTCAAAGTGTGGTCCTTGGACTAGTGGCATCAGCATCACCTGGGAACTTGTTGCCTCTACAGATCCTCAGGCCTACCCCACCCCAGTGAATCCCAAATTCTGGGGGAGAAGCCTGATAAGCTGTATTTTAACAAGCCCCCAGGTGATTTTGAGGCTCACTGAAGTTCAAACCATTAGACTTAAAAGAATATTTAAAAATGAATTGTCAGGAGAATGACATTAAGGAATCAGGGAGAACAGAACCAGATGGGCTCTCTTCCTGGGGTGTAGGAAGCTCTGTCATAGTCTGGGTGTAAGAGCAGGACTTGCTAATGGAGATTCTTTTTATATCTTCATAAATCCGTCAGGATTCATCATACTTTCGTGAAGTGAGTCACACTAGCAAACTAGACCCAACCTACCTTATATATTTTTGTATGAAATGAGCCAGATTCTTTGGATAGAAAAGGAAGGAGAAGGAAAGTGATTGGAAGTCTGGTAAGCATGAAAATTTGGAACTCTAAATGTTTGGTAGAACAAAGTGGGGGATCACTGAGGCACAACTTCATGTAGATGCACATAAACAGGATGAAAAACTAAGTTGGCTGGTTTTAGAAGATGATTTCATCTAGCTCTCTAAGGGAGACCCTAATGACTTTTTTCCTTATCATAAAAGTTACACAGTAGATGGGGAGTCCCTTGAAGCAACTATAGGATCATTCATCTCATACCTGGGCTATCCTTCAGAATGAGCAAATGCTGAAATTTTGATCATTTTATAGGATTTCAGCTTTCCATTGTGACATTCTGATAGTTCATGGTAAGTCCCTTTGGACAGTATTTTAAGTTCTCTTTGTTAGCAAGTAGCAAATAGTGAGATTCCACTGTGCAGATTTTGTTAAAATAATAACTTTATTTTTGTTATTATTTTTGTATTATTTTGTATTGTATTATTTTTTTATTATTTTATTATTGTTGTTATTAAAATAATAACTTTGTGACCTACGATACAAATGATACGCAGGCAGTTCAACTCCTGTTGAGTGGAGCCAGTACATTGGAAGTGGGGAAGTTTCTTCCACCTTTTGGTCTCAAGACAAAGATTACCTATGTTTATTGAATGATTAAGGTGATACTAAAAAAAGAAAGAAGTTGATACTAATTATTTTTAAATGGACCCCTGAATCTTGTGGAGAATCTATTTAATTTTTGTGCTTAATTAACATCTCAAACTATCTCAGAAGACTATTTTAATTTGCAGAGACATTTGGAGTTGACTTTGGAATCTAAAGCATCAGTGCTCAGCATATTCTAAAGATAAGGAGGGCAGTTGCTCAATCCATCATGATGAATATGTTGAGCACTCAATATAATCAAAATCTACAGGAGAAATACTCTTCTTGAAATGTCAGAGGTTGTTAAAACTGGGTTTCTGCAGGAGAAAATAATGGCAGGAATCTGCCAGGATAGTTTGTCAGCAAGTTTAATACTAAATGCACTATTTAATCTTTAAGTCTTCCTGTGGTGTTTCTCTGACACTGTACAGATAGGGCCAATCACAGCTCTTAGGGAACTGGTAGCAGAATTATTTGTTGATTTAATGATTTTGACCCAATTGGTTTTCCCAGCTGAAGTTGACAAATAAGAGAACTAGGTTTCCTTAGGGCAGATAATGAGTAGCATTGACACAAAGGATTCTCTATTCAAGGTAATGTCATTAAAAGGATAAGTTAGGAAATATGTTCCTAAACATCTTTTATAATAACTTGCCAATAAACATCTTTTATAATAACTTGCCAATTACACAGCCATAGGATAAATGGATTTATATTAATAATTAAATGTTTAGTAAAGAAACTTAGAAAAATATTAATTGTGGTAGAGGTATAGAAATAAGTTAAAATATGTAACTTCTAAATTTTTGGTTGACTAATACAAAGGTCACCATTCTTCATCTCTTTTCTACATTATATATACTTATACATTATATATAGAATATAATACTCTAGAGTAATTTTATGCATTCAAAGATATTTAAGTGGGATGAGGAAGTAGTCTTGTGGAGGATATTGAGAAACTTCATAGAACTCTTTATGAAAGATGCTGATTGGAAGAATTTTAACAATACAAAAATTTAATCTCTGTATAGAAATTGGGGAAATGTTACAGGGAGATGGAGTGTATGAATGGGAAGAAAATAAGTCAATAGGATATTTTTAAATCCTCAGACATCAATGATCCTATCTGATCAGACTAAAGCATATTATGATTGTTATGCACTTTCCTCAACAATCAACCTCTCAAGCTGATTGTAGAGCAACTAAACCAAAATGGACCACAGCCAAAGATATTCTGTAGGAATGCCTTGTATTCAGTAACCTCTTCAACATCAGCTACAGCAACTTCTTCCTAGAAACATCACCAAAGGCAAGGGAAGGAAGACCAAAAATGAACTATTGGAATTTCATCAAGATAAAAAGCTTTTGCACAGCAAAGGAAACAGCGAACAAAACCAAAAGACAACTGATAGAATGGGAGAAGATATTCGCAAATGACATATCAGATAAAGGGCTAGTATCCAAAATCTATAAAGAACTTACCAAACTCAACACCCAAAGAACAAATAATCCAATCAAGAAATGGACAGAGGACATGAACAGACATTTCTGCAAAGAAGACATCCAGATGGCCAACAGACACATGAAAAAGTGCTCTACACCACTTGGCATCAGGGAAATAAAAATCAATACCACCTCACACCAGTAAGAATGGCTAAAATTAACAAGTCAGGAAATGACAGATGTTGGCGAGGATAGGAGAAAGGGGAACCCTTCTGCACTGTTGGTGGGAATGCAAGCTGGTGTAGCCACTCTGTAAAACAGCATGGAAGTTCCTCAAAAAGTTGAAAATAGAGCTACCGTACAACCCAGCAATTGCAGTACTGGGTATTTACCCTAAGATACAAATGTAGTGATCTGAAAGGGAAGGTGCACCCGAATGTTTATAGCAGCAATGTCCACAATAGCCAAACTATGGAAAGAACCTAGATGTCCATCAATAGATGAATGGATAAAGAAGATGTGGTATATATAGACATATATTGACATATATGTCAATGGAATACTATGCAGCCATCAAAAGATATGAAATCTTGCCATTTACAATGACGTGGATGGAACTAGAGGGTATTATGCTGAGCAAAATAAGTCAATCAGAGAGACAATTATCATATGATCTCCCTGATAAGAGGAATTTGAGAGACAGGGTTTGGGGTTTGGGGGGCAGGGAAGGAAAAAATGAAACAAGATGGGATCCAGAGGGAGACAAACCATAAGAGGCTCTTAATCTCACAAAACAAACTGAAGGTTGCTGGGTGGGGGGGGCAGTGTGGAGAAGGTGGCTGGGTTATGGACATTGGGGAGGGTATGTGATATAGTGAGTGCTCTGAAACATGTAAGCCTGATGATCCACAGACCTGTACCCCTGGGGCAAGTAATAAAAATAATTAATTTTTTAAAATGCCTTGTATTGACACTTTGTAAGTTGTTTTGTAGAATTCTACATCACTAAATAATGAAAATTTAGAAGATGCTAAACATCTTTTGGGGAGTTTAGCAATGTATTATTATCTCTTGCTGCATAATGGATTACCACAAGGCTAGTGGCCTAAAACAAGACAATTTACTACCTCATAGTTTCTTGGATCAAGAGTCTAGGTACAGTTTAGCGGAGTCCTCTGCTCAGGGCCTCACAAGTGTGCATTCAAGGTGTTGGCCTAGTTTTGCTCTCTTCTGGAGGCTCAACTGGGGAAGAATACAGGGGTACATATATCACTTTGAATTAGTGTTTTTAAATTTTTCAGGTCAATACCCAGTAGTTTGATTACTGGATTGTAGGGTAGCTCTATTTTAAACTTTTTGAGGAAACTCCATACTGTTTTCCATAGTAGCTACACCAGTTTGTATTCCAACCAATAGTGCACAAGGGTTCTTATTCTTTACATCCTTGCCAATATTTGTTTCCTGTGTTTTTGATTTTAGCCATTCTGACAGGTCTGAAGTGATATTTCATTGTGGTTTTGATATGCATTTCCCTGATGACAAGTCATGTTGAGAGTCTCTTCGTGTGTCTATTGGCCATATCTTCTTTGGAGAAATGTCTGTTCAAGTCCTCTGGCCTTTTTTAAATGGGGTTATTTGTTTTTTTGATGTTGAGTTGTAGAATTTCCTTTTTTAAAATTATTTTTAGGGGTGCTTGGGTGGCTCAGTTGGTTAAAGCCTCTGCCTTCAGCTCAGGTCATGATCCCAGGGTCCTGGGATGGAGCCCCACATCCTCCTCTCTCTCTCTGCCTGCCTCTCTGCCTACTTGTGATCTCTGTCTGTCAAATAAATAAGTAAAATCTTTAAAAAATAAATAAAATAAAATTGTTTTTATTACCATATAATGTATTATTTGCATTATTATTAATGCAATTAATTAATTATTATTAATGCAATTAAATTATTATTTGTATTATTTTGGTAGTCTATACATCTCTAGGAATGCATCCATTTCTTCCAGATTGTCAAATTTGTTGGCGTATAGTTGCTCATAATATGTTCTTATAATTGCTTGTATTTCTTTGGTGTTGGTTGTGATCTTTCCTCTCTCATTCATGATTTTATTAATTTGGGTCCTTTCTCTTTTCCTTTTGATAAGTCTGGCTAGGAGTTTTTCCTATTAATTCTTTCAAAGAACCAGCTCCTGATTTCATTGATTTGTTCTTCTGTTCTTTTGATTTCTATCTCAATGATTTCTGCTCTGATCTTTATTATTTCTCTTCTGCTGGGTTTAGGCTTTCTTTGGTGTTCTTTCTCCAGCTCCTTTAGATGTAGGGTTAGGTTGTGTATGTGAGACCTTTCTTGTTTCTTGAGAAAGCCTTGTACTGCTCTATGCTTTCCTCCCAGGACTGCCTTTGCTGTGTCCCAAAGATTTTGAACAGTTGAGTTTTCATTTTCATTTGTGTCCATGAATTTTTTTAATTCTTCTTTAATTTCCTGGTTGACCCTTTCATTCTTTAGTAGGATGCTCATTAGCCTCCATGTATTTGAGTTCTTTCCAACTTTCTTCGTGTGATTGAGTTCTAGTTTCAAAGCATTGTCGTCTGAAAACATGGAGGAATGATCCCAATCTTTTGGTTCCACTTGAATCCGAAACCCGATTTGTGACCCAGGATGTGATCTATTCTGGAGAATGTTCCATGTGCACTAGAGAAGAATGTGTATTCTGTTGTTTTGGGATGGAATTTTCTAAATATATCTGTGATGTCCATCTGGTCCAGTGTGTCATTTAAAGCCTTTATTTCCTTGTGATCTTTTGCTTAGATAATCTGCCCATTTCAGTAAGGGGGGTGTTAAAGTTCCCTACTATTATTGTATTATTATCGATGTGTTTCTTTTTGTTAATTAATTGCTTTATACAATTGGCTGCTTCCATGTTAGGGGGATAGATATTTAAAATTGTTAGATCTTCTTGTTGGATAGACCCTGTAGGTATGATATAGTGTCCTTCCTCATCTCTTATTATAGTCTTTGGCTTAATTTATCTGATATAAGGATTGCCACCCCAGCTTTCTTTTGATGCCCATTAGCATGGTAAATTGTTTTCCACCCCCTCACTTTAAATATGAAGGTGACTTTGGGTCTAAAATGAGTTTCTTGTAGACAGTATATCGATGGGTCTTATTTTTTTTAATCCATGCTGATATCCTGTGTCTTTTGATTGGGGCATTTACATTTAGGGTAACTATTGAAAGATAGGAATTTAGTGCCACTATGTTGCCTGTAAGGTGACTGTTACTGTATATTGTCTCTGTTCCTTTTTGGTTTAGTGCTTTTAGTCTCTCTCTTTGCTTAGAGGACCCCTTTCAATATTTCCTATAGGGCTGGTTTGGTGTTTGCAAATTCTTTAAATTTTTGTTTGTTCTAGAGGTTTTTTTTATCTCTCCTTCTATTTTCAATGACAACCTAGCTGGACGTAGTATTCTTGGCTGCATATTTTTTTCATTTATTGCTCTCAATATATCATGCCAGTCTTTTCTGGCCTGCCAGGTCTCTGTGGATAGGTCTTCTGCCAATCTAATATTTCTACCATTGTATGTTACAGACCTCTTGTCCCAAGCTGCTTTCAGGATTTTCTCTTTGTCACTAAGATTTGTTAAGTTTTACTATTAGACGACAGGGTGTGGACCTATTTTTGTTGATTTTGAGGAGAGTTCCCTGTGCCTCCTGGATTTTGATGCTTGTTCCCTTTGCCAAATAAGGGAAATTCTCTACCTTAATTTGCTCCAATATACCCTCTGCCCCACTCTCTCTTTCTTCTTCTGGGATCCCAATTATTCTAATATTGTTTCATCTTATGGTATCTCTTACCTCTAGAATTCTCCCCTCATGGTCCAGTAGTTATTGGTTTCTCTTTTGCTCAGCTTCCTTATTCTCCATCATTTGGTCTTCTATATCACTAATTCTCTCTTCTGTCTCATCCTAGCAGCAAGAGCCTCCATTTTTTATTGCACCTCATTGATAGCTTTTTTAAAATTTCAGCTTGGTTAGATTTTAGTTCTTCTATTTCTCCAGAAAGTGCTTTTATTTCTCCAGAAAGGGATTTTCTAATATCTCCCATACTTTTATTGAGCCCATCTAGCCCCTTGATAATTGTCATTCTGAACTCTAGTTCTGACATATTACTAATGTCCATGTTGATTACATCCCTAGCTATCAGTACTGTCTCTTGCTCTTTTTTGTTTGTTTGTTTTTTGTGGTGAGTTTTTCCACCTTGTCATTTTATCCAGATAAGAATAGGTGAATGAGAAAACAAAATACTAAAAGGGTAGCAAGGACCCCAGAAAAATACATACTAACCAAATCAGAAGAGACCTGAAACCAGGAGGAGAAGAAAAGGGGAAAAAAGAATATATATATATATATATATATATATATATATATATATATATATATA
>RCUC01109426.1:0-11519 GCA_003697995.1 Taxidea taxus jeffersonii
TATATAGATGAATCAAGAGGATAGTAAGGAGAGGATTGAAAAATTATGTTATTTGACCCAGAAATTCCAATCCTATCTTTGTGCCCTAGAATACTGTTCACACTCATGCTCAAAGAACTGTATCAAAGACTGTTTCAACATTGTTTGTAAAAGCTTGAAATGTGGGAACAACCTAAGTGTGGTTCATTCACATAATATAGTACTACAAATCAGCCAGAATAATGAGCCAGAGCTAGACAGAGAAAATAATGATCAATTTCAATTTTATGTTGAACTGGAAAAAGAAATTTGCAGAAGAATACATGGAGTATATCATTTATGTCAAAGCTTAAAAGCATGCAAAAGAGTACTAAACATTTATATGGACACACAGAACTGCACTTATGGGGTAAATATGTGCACTTATGACTGCCAAGTTCTAGAGCGCTGGGAGTGGGAGCATGGAGGAGGGGCTGGGAGGAGAGTGCAGGTGGGGAGAGGCAGGGGAAAGGAAGAGAGGTGAAAGGGGGCTTCCACTGTATTTGCACCATTTTGTATCTTAAGCTCACTGATGAATATTTGTTCTATTCATCTTTAAAGTTTATGCAACTTGTAGGATGGAAATATTTAACAGTACAAAGGAAAATATGATGTTGGGTAAAATTGAACCTCTGATGACTAAAATCCATCTCATTATTACTTTTTTAACACACACAGCAGTCCAACAGTTCATAGAACCTCCTCTTTACCTATAGTTATTTTCTTATTTCCTTCCTCCTTTTTTCTAATTCTTTTTCATGACTCTTCCATACTTCTCCCCACTCAATGATATGTCTAAAAAAATTGTGTCCTATTTTTTAGTCTCTCTACCTGTCTTTCATCTCTCCATCCATCCATCTATCATCTGTCTACCTAGATGTATACTTATATCAAATGTTAAAAAACAACATCCCACTGAGTAAATTTTAAAGACCTTACTGGTTTTATTCAGCGATTCATGATCTGGGCAGCATTCCATCCAGCAGAGAGAAAGGAGCCCTGAGGAGTTGTACAAAATGGAAGACTTTTATAGACGGAAGGGAGCAGAAATAAGGAAGTTACATGGGGTGAAGATGTGGGTTGGTTAAAGCAAGGTTACTTTCCTTTAGGAGATAGCAGAGGTCCATCAGGCAGATTACCTAGTTAGTGCTGGTCAGGTGATTCCTGACTGACTAGTTTAAGATTCCATTTCTGGGAGAGCTAAAACTGTAATTAAGTCTCTGTTTGATGACATGGGACTTAGCATAAGTGACTCCATTTGGTACTAGTTATCTTGTTTTTAACACAAGAAATGAGATTTACTCTATGGACTTTGAGTTTGACTTAAATCCCTTTAGTTGACAGAACCAGTTCTAAAATGCTTTACACTTTGGGGCACCTGGGTGGCTGAGTCAGTTAAGCCTCTGCCTTCAGCTCAGGTCATGATCCTAGGGTCCTGGAATCGAGTCCGGTGTTCCGCTCCCTACTCAGCAGGGAGTCTACTTCTCCCCTCCCTCTGCCTGTCACTCCCCCTGCTTGTGTTCTCTCTCTCTCTCAAATAAATAAATAAATAAAATCTTTAACATGTTTTACACTTTGAATTTGGGAAAAGGTCTCCCAAAAAGGAGGGACGGGGAAACAAAATTCCCATAGACTTCTGGAAAAGCTCAGCACTAGTTATACTGGGTTTCTCAGCTCGATGAAGTCTCTGAGTTCTGTACTGGGATGGAGAAGCTGCCAGACACCCGTGTGATCTTTTCCGGGTTGCTGGAGGTAAGTTGCTAGCTGTTATCTTTTATGTTATTTGTCACTGGCTGATTTTCTTGAAAGAGCTCAACTTGAGTGCCTTTGTTTCTGCCTTCCTCAGCACTCCCACCCCACAACCGCCCAGAAACTATTCGTCTATCTTAGATCTCTCACCTTGTTTGGAGTGTGATAGAAGTCAGACCTTGGGGGGGAAATGGGAGAAAATTAAATCTTGCTCAGTGTGTGGCTTTTTTTCAGAGTCCCCTGCAGGGGAGCAGCTAAATGTTTAATCTTGCTGTCTCTTTGAAGCATTTTAAAGCCAATTATCTGGGGGAGGGGATCGTTACTCCACTGCTATTTTGAGGAGAGTGAGCAAAATATTTAGCTTTTTCTCGTATTCGTACAAATGACGTGAGCCTGGTGTTGTGGTGACTCAGCTGCTTAGGATACTTTGCACAGGCTTTGTAGATGAAATAAGCAGGTTAGAGTATGACTGTTATCAGCTCCAAAGCAAGACATATCAAATAGTGGCCTTGAATTCGGAATGTCCCAAAATGCTTTTGCCTAGAGCATATGAATATATATATCAGAATTCTATACAGAGTCTTCCATGCTGGGGAAAAAAGGTTCTGGGGGATGGCCTGAGATTTCCTTCAGGTCAGTAATGGGTCTTGTCTTCTGCTTCCAGCAACACCTTTATCTTTTCATTTTGTGTCCTCCAAGTGTCACCAACAGCGAGCTTGGAGCCAGTCACTGAGCTGGAGAGTAGAGGAAACTCATGAGTTTACCACGGCAGCCATCTTTTTCTTATCTTCAAGAGGGCAGGGATGGAGTCCGAATTTTTTTTGTGTTTTTCTTAGAACCAAGATAGTATTTGTCCAATAAATACTGATTATGGGACAAGACTCTAACTTGTGACACTGTGTCATGAAGCCACAATCCTTAAAAAGGTTTGATTTTGGCAAACCAATAGATAGATTACTGGAATGTTATAGAGGGTCTTGAGGTAGCCCCAAATACTAAAGGGAATTAATATAGGATCATTCCAAAGCAGTTGGGAAGAGACAGATTATTTAATAAATCGGTGGGACAACTGAAAAAAAGTTATAACTTGATACCAAATCCATTCAATAACTTAGAAATTTAAATGTAAAAAATGACTGCTAACATGGGAGATTTTTTAGATCGAATATTAAGAGGTAGAACGGTATTCACAAGGGTAGCACATATACTAAAATTAGATATAAAGAAGATTAGCATGGCCCCTGAGCAAGGATAACAGGCAAATTTATGATGTGTTCCATATTAAAGAGGGAGAGAGAGAAAGAGAGAGGTGGAAGGCCCTTCTAAATAATACTTAAAATTAGAAGCCATAAAAAGAAAACGTTAATACATAGGACTATGTTAAAAACATTTCTACACAACAGAAAGCCTAAAAAGGAAAATTAGAAACTACAACTTGGAGAAAGAAATACTCATAATGCACAATAGAGGGATCTCATCATCCAGTATGAATCATCAGCTGACTAGTAAGAAAAGGATCTTAGAAAATGTGCCAAGGACCTGGATAAGCAACTTATTTAAAAAAAAATACAAGGGCAACTGGGTGGCTCAGTGGTTAAGCCTCTGCCTTCGGCTCAGGTCATAGTCTCAGGGTCCTGGGATCGAGCCCCACATTGGGCTCTCTGCTCAGCGGGGAGCCTGCTTCTCCGTCTCTCTCTCTCCTGCCTCTCTGCCTACTTGTGATCTCTGTCAAGTAAATAAATAAAATCTTAAAAAAAAATACAAGGATGCTTGACTTCATTGAAAATAAGGTAAATAAAGTTAAAATCATGAACACTATTTTTCATCTATCAGATTTATCAGAAGGTCTTGCAAGATCAGTAAATTAGATATAATACACATGGGTTGGAAAAAGGCAGTTTTGAAAGTACACATACTTTTAAATTTGATAATTCAACTCCTAGGAATTGATTCTACTGATAGTTAGGACATTGGTGCATAATGAAACAAATATTTATTGTGCCACTGTTTGTAGTAAACTAACACTAGACAAATCTAAATTTTTATTAAGTAGGGGCTGGTTAAATAGATTATAAAATAAGTTGATAGTGGAATTATTCATATAATTATTATATATCAAGTAGATCTATGTAGACCAACATGAGGTAATCCTCCAATTTACTATTTAGTTTTAAAAGATGCACAGAATAGTGTACTCCTCTTTGTGGCATTTCAAATAAGTGAGGAAATGATGAAATACTTTAAAAATGAAATTGGGCAGGTGTACCTATAAGCATTTTAAGAAAACATAAATAATCACATTTTTTATAAACTTGGATTGAGGAAGACTTTCCTAAGCAACTACAAAAGCCAGTGGTCCTAAAGTGAAATAAACTGAGAGATTTCACTAAAAACTTCTGAATATCAAGAAGTAGCATAAATAGGGGCTCCTGGGTGGCTCAGTGGGTTAACGCCTCTGCCTTTGGCTCAGGTCATGATCCCAGGGTCCTGAGATTGAGCCCCACATTGGGCTCTCTGCTCAGCGGGGAGCCTGCTTCCCCTTCTATCTCTGCCTGCCTCTCTGCCTACTTGTGATCTCTGTCTGTCAAATAGATAAATAAAATCTTAAAAAAAGATTTATTTAAAAAAAGAAGTAGCACAAAGCTTTCTGAAAAGGGAATTAATAACAGAAAATATTGTAATGTATAAAAGAGACATATGGATATATCTACATATGTAAAGAGCTCATACAAATCACTAAGAAAAAGAAAGATAAAGGACCAAACAGAACAGGATTTACAAAACCAAGTACCTACAGGGACTAGACAGGTTATTGGAAGAGATCAGTGACCTCTTGCAAGGGGACACGAGGTGCAGGAAACACCTATTCCATTAGAGGAAGGAGCCTGTCTTCTGTTCCAGCCATTTATTGCCATTGGGGGCCCAATATTGTAGGGCCTTCAAATATTAAGGAGAGGCTAGAAGTATGGAATTAAAAAATGTCAAATATTCCAATTTCTAAATGTTGCCAAGTAATTTGACAAGAACTACAAAATGTTGTGTAGAATGAGCAAAACACACCTTTTCAAACTTTGTTATAGAAAAATTAGCAAAGGCTGAAAACAGGCCATTCACAGGAACACAAATGGTCAAAAGAAATTTAAAAATACAGCTAACTTCCTTCAGTCAGAGAAAGGCAAAATGAAATAATGAGATATATTTTTCACCCATCATAGTGGCTGAAATTAACAAGAATAGACAATTATTATGTGTGGATACAAGGCTTAATAAAATGGGAAATTGTATAACCAATTGATAAGAGTTTAAGTGTTAGTATCTTTTTCTGGAGGGCATTTTGACACTATTAAAATTAAAATTTTAAGGGCATACCTAAAATTTTTAAGATTTAGTAATTCAATCACTAAGATTTATTCTACAAAAATATTTTCTCCTGTGCACAAATATGCATTTAGTATTCTTTGTCATATTGCTTATAATTATGAAAATTATAAATTGGAAAGTCTCATTCCCTATGGAAGGATGGTTATGTTAAATAAATTATGGCTGAATCCTCCCTGTATAATGTCATGCTATCACTGAAAAGGGTGAGGTACCTGTCTGTGGCATTGCAAGAGCCCCAAGCAATATTACATGAAAAGAGCAAGTTACAGAACAATATATATCATACGATCTCACTTATGTGAAAATTATTTGTATGTGTACATGCACATGTGCAGGTAAATGTATCGAGAACAGCCTGGAAGGCTCTACTCGGACTATTGGCCATGTCAGCTCTGGGAAAGAAGTGTGATTGGTGGTGGTAATAATGCAATACTGGAGCATTTTTACTTTTTTCTTAGATGTTGTTGTTGTTGTTATTTTAATTTAGATCAGATTGGCAGATTTAATGTATAAATGACCACAAAGGAGATATTTTAGGTTTTGTGGGACATGGTTTTGGTTCACAACTACTCAATTCTGATGCCATGGCAGGTAAGCAGCCACCAATGATATGTAAATGAGTGTGTGTGTAGGGGGTTGTATTCCAGTAAAGCTTATTGATCAGAATGGACAGTGGGTTGGATTTGGCTTCAGGGCTGTCGTTTGTCAGCTCTGCTTCAAATGCTTTTCTGTTTTTCTGCAGATGTTTATTTCTTTAGGTGCTTGAATTTTTTAATAAAGAAAATGTATGTATACCTTTTGTACTTTGTAAAAATTTCTGCCCCCACCTGCATTTTTTATTGGGGAGAAAGCAAAGGAAATAGTATAAAGTTTTACTTATTTTTAAATATTGAACCAGTTTTTAAAAACCACTTGAGGTTTAATTTATTGATCTCATCACTGGTTTGAAAGAGCACGTTTATTGTGTACTAAATTTTTATATGTATTTGGATCTGTTTTCAGACTCCCTATGTTTTGTATGAGGGCCAAACTTTGAACATTACAAAAGCTTTTACATCTTTTCTTCTTTTCCAGATTTTTCTCAACAGTTCCATAGGTTTATCTCTCAGATTAAAATGTGTATCATGTCTTACCTCAAAAAATCCTGTTTTGAATTTTCATTGGCCTCAATTTTAGGACAGCTAATATCGTTGCATTCTTCATTATTTCTACTGAAGAACTAGGTACATATTTCTGTTTTTTTTTCAAGCTTTCAGTGTCCTTCAACTAAATTTTACAATGTTCTGCACATATTATATATCCTCCATGTTTCTTAATAAGTTTGTTAATGGGCTATGGCAGGCATGTAAATTGTATCATTTAACAACAAGCTCTGACTCCCTTCTAGCATGTTTCCTGTGAAGACTGGCTAAAAACCATATATCTAGACTCTGTGGTGGCTGGGGTTCTGTATGTGATGCAAGTTCTATGGAGCTGACCCACCAGGGTAAAATTTAGCAAGACAGCCCTGAGAACCAGAGGAGACCTATTTGGAAGACCAGATCTCATGGCAAAGGTGTTCAGTGGCATTGGGGTTTTCTCTAGAACCTTCCTGCAATGTGACTGGGTATTGCTGCAGGTAGAGTTGCTTCTCACTTTGTGGCATCCAAGTTTGGCTCCCTGAACTGTATCCTCCAAATACCATGGACTTCCTAATTTCTTGTAGTAAACTTGTTATTATTTAAAGTAGATAGAGTGGATTCTGTTGTCTGCAATCCTGTCTGATATCCATGCATATTTCATTTTATTATAAAAGGGTTCTTGTATTCCCCCCTAGCTTATGAATGTTGATTATATATAGGAAAGCTATTCATTTTTTTCTATATTAAATTTGTAAGTAGCTATCTAATCTAATTCAGATTGTTTCTAATCATTTGTAATGAAATTTCTTGTTTTCCAGTCATATAATTGTATCCCCAAATATTACTTTTGCCTCTTTTGTTCCCATACTTATCCTTAACTTCTTGCCTTCCAAAATGCATTGACTCATAATAACATTATATGACATTAGACTGATTCCAGATCAGTGTTAAATAATAATGGGTAAATTGGACATCTGCATCTTGCATTAATACTGGTAATGTTTTATCAGGAAGAACAATGCTAGATCTTTCTTTGTCATATATTAATCATGTGGAGCATTCATGTATCACTATTTTCACATTCTTGAATCATAAAAAGATGCTGAAATTGGTCAAATGAAAGCATCTCAGGAGATAATTATATCTTCTTTGATATCTGATATTGGTGAATTACATTTAAGACTTCTAAATCGCCCATGCCAAACAGCACAGTGGAAAGGTTATCAGAGACTCAAGACAGTCTGTCTCTCCCTGTGGAGTTCTTTACATAAAGTACCACTCTGATTCATTTAATGCTTCTTGCCTTGATTTCCTCTTTGTCTGATAGTGATACCACAACCCTCATGTGTTCCCCAGCCAGACTGGCAGAAAATCTACCATCTCACCCTTAACAATCCTCACATCCTTGCCCTGCCTGAGCTGTAGAGTCTGAGAGAATGAATTGTTTCCAAAAGGAGTCGGTTCAACTTCCCCTGATAGCTGAATGGGGCACCATAGCCACCATGCTGCTCCAAATCTGCGCCATGGCTGCCCCAGGGCCACCAGAGTTCCCGAAACAGCTTCTCTGTGAGTATCTCCATTCCCTCTTGGCTATGCTTGACCCGACATGGCCTTCATCAGCTCCCCCAAATACAGCTCTCAGCCCTTGTTCTTTCAATGGGGTTCATCTCTCCGAGATGCTCTGGCCAACCTGACCCATTTGTCCCACAGACAAGATGCTTTTTCTAGGTTTCTAAACCTCATCCAGAGGTTTTCCTTTTTAACTCTCCAAACATGAAAGGTTCCTTTCAGTCCTTTCCTTGGACCGTACAACTTGACTTTATATTCAAACCTTCAAAAACACAATGGCATGTTTATATTTTATCTTAGACTTTATAACTCCCCAAAGCTGGTTACTCTATCCCCTTCTCCTCCATTTCCTTCTCATCATCAGAATGGAGGGGGTTAAAGAGAAAGATCCAACCATGCCTAAGGGAGTGGGGGGAAGAAGAAACCAATCACATGGGGGCAGGGTGGGGGAAGAGGAGCCAATCATGTGTTTGGGGAGGTGGTAGAAGAGAAGGAACCAATCAACTTTAAGAAACGAGTTACACTTTCACAAACCACAATATGGTAGTTAGGGCAGCTCTTAGGCCAAAACAGAAGAAAATAAAATTATAAGTTAAATTCCTAAAGGTCACCCTTAAGTAAGGTAACTTTTACTATAGGGCTTGTGTGTTGTGTTTCTTTTGTGTGCCTGTTGGTTAAAGGTTTGCGATGCACTTTTAGTTCTGTGATTACCTTTGTGACTTTAAATGTATTAAGATCTCTGCTTCTGAACTCACCAGATTTCGATATTTCGAGAATCTTTATTATTCTTCCTGATGAAAAACGTGGAACCTTTTCCCCTATACTTCTCGCATATTCTGTTTCACCTCTGCAAGTGTGTTGCAGTGGGGTAAAAATGTACTACTCAAACATACAGAAAATGTAACTTCGTTTTAAATAACTGAGCTGATTTTATTCTGGAGCTTCTATTCCCATTCAGTGATGAAAGGGGATGCTTAAATGAAGGAGCCGAAAACAAAACTAACAAAATTGAACTTCCAATATTCCAGCCCTGTTTTTCCCCCCACAAAAGAATCTTAACCTTGTCCGTTCCAGGAGCATTAGGCTAATCCAATCAAAACTGTCTCTGTGGGGTGTGGTTATGGATTCAGCATATCCAACACAAGACATTTGAATGGGACATTCTTACGTTTTAAAAAATATTGTTTATCTAAAATTTAAATTTAGCTCTGCATCCTTTATTTCATCTGGCAATCCCATTTGGGAGGGGAAAGGAAAGGGATGGAGGAAGAGGAGCAGAAAAAAAACAGAAAGGAAATGTTGAGTTTATCAGGAGACTTTCCCTCTTCTCTTTGGGTGGTGTCCAGGCTCTGGAAGCCTCAGTTACACCATCATGGTGGTGGGGCTGTCTGGACTGTGCTTATTTTCTGTTGGCTCCAATGACCGCTGGTTGAGGTGAGGTTTATTTTGTAGACTTTGGGTGTGTGTTTTGTCTATTTTGGTCCACTGATGAACTTCTGTGGCTGCCAGGACTTGTGATCCATTTTCTGGCCCCAGGCTGTGCCAGGATTGTTCCAAGAATCTCACCCTTGCTACCTGATGACTGGCCCCTCTGTACCGCTGGTAAGAGGAGAAAGTCAAAGGGAGGAGGAGGTTTTGCCAAAATTGATGACAGAATTTGCCCTTTTTCTTTTACCTCACTGGTGTAGCTCCTTTTGTGTGCTAAATGACTGAAGAAAAGAAAGATGGCATGTGTGAATAGGCCCTCTTTCAGCCTTGCTTACTCTCTGCCTGTCTCTCATGCAGAACTCAAATCTGAGAGGAATATTCTCTTTGCTTCTACAGCCAGCCCTTGTCCTCTGACCCCACCCTTTCCAGAAGGACAAATTGGTTAGGTTTTCAGAACATTGCCTTTCACTTTTTAGAGACTCTCTACTCTATTATGAGCTTTAGATATATATTTACTCAAGTATTGGAATAAAAACCTTTATTCTGTTGTCTCTAACCAGAGTTACTGATAGTTTAATGACTATGTATTAAGTCCAGGAAGTTAATCCACTTTCAAGTAACTGTTTCTTATTGTAAGATACTTGAATTTTCTGATTTTTTCCTTCAAACTAAAGTTTGTGAACAAAGGTATTCCTGGAGCTTTTTGTGTTTTACCCTGTTTCCTTGTTTTGCATTTTCAGCATTGGGATTATTGTGTCCAATAAGAACTTCGAGAGCATCCTTGGTACATACAACCAAGTTGCTTTCTAGAAGGACTGTGATATGCTGAGGAAAAAAATGGGATGTGATTAATGTTTACTAATGATGTTTTTCAAAGATCAATATTGGCTCAAGCCTTGCTCTAGCCAGAATACTCCAGCCTACAGGGTCACTGATGGGGGGATGTGAATGAAGGAGAACATAGCCATTGGCTGAGACACTGGCCCTGACTTCTGTGTAGCACTCACATGAACCAGGAGAAAACTTAATGGAAATCCTTGGCTCCATGCCCAGATCTAGATCTTATACCTCACCATCATGATGGTGGGGGACGGGGTTTTATACCTGCTCACAGAAAAGCAGGAAGCAAGGCTCCTGAGAAATTCTCCAACCCTGAGGTTATTGTACATGTGGCCTGTCTACTTGGGGCCTTTCCCTCCAGATTCACAGGTGGGGGCTAGAGTCCCAGACCTGTTTGTCAGGGAAGGCTATTGTAAGCTTTAGTAATGGGGGATCTGGTTGTGACCAGTGGAAACCCATCCCAAATTGGGAAATGCCTCTCACCCTTGAGGAGTATCAGTATCAGTATGAAATCAGCTCTGATTTCATGGGTCTGATTCTCAGATATTTTCTGCTGTTTCTCTGTGATGTCCCAGTTCATCCTCTTTTAGTCTTTTTAAATTTTTTTATTGTGTTACATTAATCACCATAAAATGCATCATTAGTTTTTGATGCAGTGTTCTAATGTTCATTGTTTATGTACAACACCCAGTGCTCCATGCGATACGTGCCCTCCTTAATACCCACTGCCAGGCACACCCATCCCACCACTCCCCTCCCCTCCAAAACCTTTCATTTGTTTCTCGGAGTCCACAGACTCATGGTTCATCTCCCCCTCCAATTTCCCCCAACTCCCTTCTCCTCTCCTTCTCCCCAGGTCCTCCGTGTTATTCCTTATGCTCCACAAATAAGTGAAACCATATGATAATTGACTCTCTCTGCTTGACTTATTTCACTCAGCATAATGAGTGAAATAACTCTTTTAGTCTTTGGGAGAACTTTACTTATATTGGTCAGTAAAGCTTCTGACATCAGCCACGATGGTACATTCAAGTTTAACCCAGGGTCTCCTAATACATTAGGCCAGACGTCACACCCCTTTTCACTCCAAACTATGCTTAACTATGTGACTTAAACAATTTTACCAGAAAATTAAGTCCAGAGGGCAAGCTAGTGATATAAAACAGTTCATGAATTATGGGTTCTGAAAACAGAATCTCACAAGGAAATAAAATGCTTCCTTTGCTCTCAGATTCAATAAAGTCCCCCATCTTTCATTGTGAGCTTTAATTCTGCTTGGTCCCAGCTGGGCCGAGCCAAGTGTGAGGGGTGGAGATGCTTTGGGTTCCTTCCTTGGTTGTTGTGGCCAGGACTGGCTTATTCTGGGTCTGTCATGCCCCTTAGTGCTGTGACTTTCTCATCCTACACCCCCCC
>RCUC01109428.1:0-18801 GCA_003697995.1 Taxidea taxus jeffersonii
CTCTCTTGGCTTTTGTCCTAGGGTTGTCTTGTGGTTTACTTCTACTTATATTATAAGCTCCCCCAATAAATTACTATTTTTGCTTTAAGCAGTTAATTATCTCTTAAAGAGGTTTTTTAAAATGCTTCTTTTTTTTAGGGGTGGTGGTGGCAGAGGGAGAGAATCTTAAGCAAGCTCCACACCCATTGCAGAGCCCAACACAGGGCTCGATCTCACAACCCTGAGATCATGACCTGAGTGGAAAGCAAAAGTCAGATGATTAATCAATGGGGCTACCCAGGTGCCTTTAAAAAATATTTCCTATTATCCCATCTGTTTCTCAGTTCTAGCATTTTTCATTCCATTGTATCAATCCTTATTTTCCATCTGAATATAAATTTCCCTTCTGTTTTGAGGAGTTCCTTTAGCATTTCTGAAGGTACTTGTGATGAATCTTTCAGTATGTGTGTCTGGAAAAGTCTTTATTTTACCTTTGTTTTTAAAAAAATCACAACCTCATTGAGATATAATTTACATGTTATGTTCTTTGTTTTAAAATGTGCAGTGGAACCATCAATACTAATTTTAGAACACTTTTTATCACCCCAAAAAAGAAACCCTATACCCATTTGTGCTCACTCTGTCTTCATTTTCCTCCACCACTAATTTATTTTCTGTTTCTATAGATTTGCGTATTCTGGACATTTGAAATAATTAGAAACATGTAGTATGTGGTATTTTTGTCTGACTTTTTTCACTTACCATGTTTTCAAAGTTCATCCATGTTATAACACTTATCAGTAGTTCATTCCTTTTTATGGCGAAATAATGTTCTATTGTATGGATATTCCACATTATGTTCATCTGTTCATCAGTTGAAGATCTAGGTTATTTTCATTCTTGACTAGTATAAATAATTCTGCTATGAAATTTACATACAAGCTTTTGTGTACAAATTTGTTTCCATCCTCTTGTGTATATACCTAGGAGTGGAATCATTGGGTCATATGGTGACTATGTTTACCCTTTTGAGGAACTGCCAGACTGTTTTCCACAGTAGATGCATCATTTTATACAATCTCACCAGCAATATATTAGGGTTTCAATTTCTCCTTTGTTATTTGTTATCCTTCATTTTTGAAAGATGTTTTCACTATATTTCTAGTGTAATCTAGGTTGACAATTTTTTGCCTGTACTTTTTTAAAAAATTTTTTTCAAAGATTTTATTTATTTATTAGTTAGAGAGAGAGCACAGGCAGACAGAGAGGCAGGCAGAGGCAGAGGAAGAAGCAGGCTCCCTGCCGAGCAAGGAGCCCGATGTGGGACTCAATCCCAGGACGCTGGGATCATGACCTGAGCCGAAGGCAGCCGCTTAACCAACTGAGCCACCCAGGCGTCCCTTGCCTGTACTTTTAAAATATTGTCCCACTTCCTCCTAGTTTTCATTGTTTCCAGTGAAAAGTCTGCAGTGAAAAATGAAAAGTTGTTCTCTCCTTTGTTTCTCTATACTTACAATGTGCTTTCTCTCTGGGTGCCTATATGATTCTCTTTTTTACTAGTTTTAAGCAGTTTGATTATGGTGTATTTGTCTAATATTTCCTGTGTTTGAGGTTCTAGAACATCTGGAATCTGTGGATTAGTAGATTTTATCAACATTTTTTAAATGTTTGGCCATTATTTCTTAGGATTTTTTTTTAAGATTTTATTTATTTATTTGACAGACAGAGATCACAAATAGGCAGAGAGGCAGGCAGAGAGAGAGAGAGGAGGAGGAAGCAGGCTCCTCGTTAAGCAGAGAGCCCGATGCAGGGCTTAACCCCAGGACCCTGGAATCACGACCTGAGCCAAAGGCAGAGGCCTTAACCCACTGCGCCACCCAGGTGCCCTTCTTAGGACATTTTTTTGTTCCCCCTCCCCCAAACAAAACTCTTTTTTCCTCCACTTTGGGGTGTCCAGTTATATGACTATTAGGCCCCTTGTTTCATCGCTCATGAATGCTTTTTTCATTTTCTTCTTCTGTTCTTTTTTACTCCCCATATTTCATTTTGGATAGTTTCTATTGCTATGTATAAAGTTTACTAATATTTTCTTCTACTAAAGCTAACTTGCTATTAATTCCATTCATATCCAGATATTTTACTTTTAATCTGTTTGATTTGGGACTTTTTATATCTCCCATATCTCTCCTATGCATGCCTCTCCTTGCTTTCCCCTTCTTTTACATATATTTTTGAAAGAGCTATTTTAATATCATTCTACTAATTTTATTTCTGCCTCACTTCTGGATATGTTTTAATTGAATGAGTTTATTCCTCATTATGGGTGAGTTTTTACTGCTTCTTTGCATGCTTGGTAATTTTTTAAAAAATTATTATGGATTTCATGTGGGTTGATGGATTTCTTCAATTTTCTTGAGATACATTTGAACTTTCTTCTGAGATTTGGTTAAATTACTAGGAAACATTTTGATACTTTTGAGGCTTGCTTTTAAGCTTTGTTATGCAGGAACACAATATCCCAAATTGGCCCCAACACCAAAGAAATAGCCTTCTGAGAGCTGTACCAAAAGCCTTGTGTGTTAGAAGGTCTTCCAACTCTGGTTGGTATGAATATGAATATGAATATGAATCTTTACAGACCCTGTGTGAGTTTGGAAATTAAGAATTATTCTTTCTACTCCTTTTCAGTGGTTCCTTCCCAAGCCTTGGGTGGTTTACTCACATGCATATGCTGGTCATTACTTGGCTCAAGATTTAAGGGGAACTTTCTAAAGCTCTCCAGGCCTCACTGTCTCAGAAGCATTCTACTCTGCACCCCATCTTATAAATTCTAGCCTCTTTGAGCTCTATGAACTCTCAATTCTGCCTACTCTACTTAAGGAGGACTACCAGTCTATCTGTCGGTTCCTTTTTCTCTGTTCTGTGGCTTGGAAATGCTCATCAGTAAGTAAGTTGGGACATCATAGGGCTCCCCTCATTTGTCTCCCTTCTCTCAAGAATTTCTATAGAGTGCTCTTATAGTCCAATAACTAAAAAACATTATTTCATATAATTTTGTTTGTTTTTATTTTTAGTTGTTTAAGGTGGTAGTAGTGTGAGAGTGTATGTGGAAATGTGTTCTCTGTTATTCCATTATGGCCAGAAACAGAAATCCCTACTATTTGTTATTAAGTATTTGCCAATCTGTTCAGTTTAACTGATACCTCATTGTTTTACATTTTTAACTTGTTTCCTCACTACGAAGGTTAAAGATTTTTTCAAGCATATACACAGCCTTTGTAAGGCCTCTCTTATCAGTTGTTTATGTCCCCTTTGCTGGTTTTCCTAATGGAGAAGTCTTAGTATTTTCTTATTGATTTTTTTTAATTTTTTAAAAATTTTTATTTAAACATATAATGTAACCCCACCCCCCTCTCCCAACACCCCCCCACCACCTCCCTCAGTTTGTTTTATGACATTAAGAGTCTCTTTTGGTTCTCTCTGCCTGCCTCTCTGCCTACTTGTGATCTCTGTCTGTCAAGTGGATGAATAAAATCTTTAAAAAAAAAAAAAAAGAGTCTCTTTTGGTTTGTCCCCCTCCCAATCCCATCTTGTTTCATTTATTCTTTTCCTACCCCCTTAACCCCCACCCCCGTTGCATCTCCACTTCCTCATATCAGGGAGATCATATGATAGTTGTCTTTCTCCGATTGACTTATTTCGCTCAGCATAATATCCTCTAGTTCCATCCATGTCTCGCAAATGGCAAGATTTCATTTCTTTTGATGGCTGCATAGTATTCCATTGTATGTATATACCACATCTTCTTTATCCATTCATCTGTTGATGGACATCTAGGTTCTTTCCATAACTTGGCTATTGTGGACATTGCTGCTATAAACATTCTGGTGCACATGCCCCTTCGGATCACTATGTTTGTATCTTTAGGGTAAATACCCAGTAATGCAATTGCTGGGTCATAAGGTAGCTCTATTTTCAATTTTTTGAGGAACCTCCATGCTGTTTTCCAGAGTGGTTGCACCAGCTTGCGTTCCCACCAACAGTGTAGGAGGGTTCCCCTTTCACCACATCCTCGCCAGCATCTGTCATTTCCTGACTTATTCATTTTAGCCATTCTGACTGGTGTGAGGTGGTATCTCATTGTGGTTTTGATTTGTATTTCCCTGATGCCCAGTGATGTGGAGCACTTTTTCATGTGTCTGTTGGCCATCTGGATGTCTTCTTTGCAGAAATGTCTGTTCATGTCCTCGGCCCATTTCTTGATTGGATTATTTGTTCTTTGGGTGTTGAGTTTGCTAAGCTCTTTATAGATTTTGGATACTAGCCCTTTATCTGATATGTCGTTTGCAAATATCTTCTCCCACTCTGTCAGTTGTCTTTTGGTTTTGTTGACTGTTTCCTTTGCTGTGCAAAAGCTTTTGATCTTGATGAAGTCCCAATAGTTCATTTTTTCCCTTGCTTCCCTTGCCTTTGGCGTTGTTCCTAGGAAGAAGTTGCTGCGTCTGAGGTCGAAGAAGTTGCTGCCTGTGTTCTCCTCAGGGATTTTGATGGATTCCTTTCTCACGTTGAGGTCCTTCATCCACTTTGAGTCTATTTTCGTGTGTGGTGTAAGGAAATGGTCCAATTTCATTTTTCTGCATGTTGCTGTCCAATTTTCCCAACACCATTTGTTGAAGAGGCTGTCTTTTTTCCATTGGATATTCTTTCCTGCTTTGTTGAAGATTAGTTGACCATAGAGTTGAGGGTCTATTTCTGGGCTCTCTATTCTGTTCCATTGATCTATTTCTTATTGATTTTTATTCGTGCTTTATATTTAAAACTATTATCCTTTTTCAATTTGTTGCAGATAATTTTTCTTTTTTTGAGATTTTATTTATTAAAAAATATTTTATTTACTTATTTGACAGACAGAGATCACAAGTAGGCAGAGAGGCAGGCAGAGAGAGAGGAGGAAGCAGGCTCCCGCTGAGCAGAAAGCCCGACTCAGGGCTCGATTCCAGGATCCCAGGATCATGACCCGAGCCGAAGGCAGAGGCTTTAAACCACTGAACCACCCAGGCGTCCCTGTTGCAGATAATTTTTTATTCCTCACTCTTTAAAATAAATAACTTTATTGTGATATTCATACAAAGAAGCAGACAAGTAATAAATGCATTGCTTGATGAATTGCCACAATGAACACACCTCTGAGAGTCCACTGAGGTCCATAAGTAGAGACTTACCAGCACCCAGAAACCCCCTCTTTTGCCCTTGCTAGTGATGACACCCAACTGCTTCCCCAAAGACTACCAGTATTCTGACCTCCAGTGACATCAATTAAATTTGTCTGTTTGAACTTTATTTGAGTAGAATCATAGGGGATATGTCCTTTTATGTCTTTCTTTCATTGAACATTATGATTGTAGAATTTGTTCATGTTGCTGCGATATTTAGTAGTAGCATATTCCTATTCAATATTGCATAAATATACCACTATTTATCATCTATCCTACTGTTGATGGAAATGAGGTTTGTTTTTGTTGTTTTAGTTTTTGGCTTTTTGAATAACACTGCTTTGTTTTATCTTTCACATTTAGATCTAACATCTAACTGGAATTGATCTCTTATATATGGAGTGAGGTAGAGATTGGGCTCATCCCCCTCTCCCAATAAGATTATTGAGCTCTATTCCATTCCACTAGTCTATTTGCCAATTTGTGTTTTAATATCATGCTGTCTCAATTACTGCAAGTTTATAATAAATCTTGACATCTAGTAGGGTAAATGTTCTAACATTTCTTTTCCATTTGTTAGCTTTTGTTATTGCCCATCATGAACTGATGTGAGCCCTGCTTAGACTGAATCTTTTCCATGGACACAGAGATTAGTTTCTTCTCTGGTAACCCAAATCATGCCTACAGTCCTCTGCTACAGAATCTCTCCAATGCTGACACATGGAATCTCTTAACTTACCCTCCCCACATACATCTGTTTCTGGGACTAAGACTGTGGAGTCTGACAAAACTGAGTTCAAATCCTGCCTCTGCCACTAACTGTGAGACCAGGGGCAAGTTCTTCCTCTTTCTGGGCCTTTGTTTCCTCATCTATAAAATGGGAGTAGTCACAGTACCTGACTTATAGGGTTATTCTGAGGATTAAATGAGCTTATGTAAATGTTTAACACATGTAAAAATCAGTAGATATCATCCTTATCATTATTGCCCCATAGTCCCAGTCCTAGCTTGTTACCAAGAGGGCCAGACTCCAAGGTGGCCATCTTGCTGATCATTTGGCCCCTTCTGAGAACTGGGCTTTAGCCTTCTTATTGGCCAAGAACTTCGTTACCTGCAGTCCCTTTCTATACAACTCCCAAACACCTCCTGTTGCCCAGTTCTTGGCCCCAGAAAGTCAGTCCCTTTCTTCTCTCAAATACTATTTTGGGCTTTAGCTCTAGGCAAGCTTTAAAGAATGAAGGCAAATACCACCTTCATAGAGAAGTTTTCCCTGCCCATACCCATAGCCATGACTATTTGTCTCTCTTTTTGCTTTATTGTTCTTTATAATGCTTAGTACCTGCCATAAGATCATATATTTCTTTATTTGTTTTCTGTCTTTGCCACTAGAATGTAACTTCAACTGGGGGGGGGGCAGGGACTTTGTTTTGCCATCACTATGTCTCCAGCACCTAGAACAGTGGCTGTTACAAAGTAGGTGCTCAGTAGATATTAGTAGATTAGATTGATGAATCCTGTTCATGGATGGATGCCCATTACAAGGCTGAAATCAAATCTGCCACCTTTTGCCTACATTATTTATCCACTGATTTAGTATATATTTGCTGGGAGTCTACTATGTGCCTGACTCTTGACACCTGTTATAAATTAAATTGTGCCCCTCTAAAAGATATATTAGAGTCCTAACCCTCAGTATCTCTCAGAACATGAATAGGATTCACTGACTTGGTAATAGGGTCATTGGAGATGTAATTAGTTAAGATGAGGTCATACTAAAATAGAATAAAATCTTAATCCAACATGACTGGTGTCCTTATAAGAAGAGGAGAAGAGATACAGTGACATACACACCAGGAGAAAATGTCATGTAACAATGAAGGTGGGCATTGAAGTGTTGCAGTTGCCAGCCCAGGAATGGCAAGGATTGCTGAAAAACTGTCGGAAGCTAGGAAGAAGCAAGGAAGGATTCTCCCCTGCAGGTTTCAGAGAAGGCTTGGCCTTATGGACACTTTGATTTTGGACTTCTGTCCTCCAGAACTGAGAGATAATTAATTTCTTTTGTTTTAAGCCTCCCAGTTTGTAGTACCCTATGCTTAGGAAACTAATATAGCATCCTTCTGCTGACTTGCCTGGTAAGACATGAAATTCTTATCCATGCCTGGAGGTCCCCCTCAATATTCTTGATTTCCAGTGACAGACACCAGGAAAGCATTAAGCAGAAAAGGTTATCAGGTAGTATATGGAATCTCCTGGAAGGCTGGAGAGTGACCTGTGATCCAGGAAGAAAGACATGAGAAATAGCCCAAATTCAACCATAGGACCTATTGGGTATGTGGTAGGCAGATTCTGCAATGATTGCCAGGGGTCCCCACCTCGTGGTATTCAAGACTTTATGTAATCCCCTCTTGAGTGTGTGGTGGACTTAGTGTCTTACTTCTCATGGGTAGAACACCATAAAAAGTGATGGAAGCATATGAATTCTTATATTAGATTACAAAAAGCCTCTGACTTCTATCTTACTCTCTCACTTGCTTGCTCTGCTGGAAAGGAGCTGCCATTTTAAGAGTCTCCCTGTGGAGAGGACCACATGGCAAAGGACTGAGGGAGGTCTCTGGCCAACAGACAGTGAGGAACCAAATCCTGCCAGCAAACACATGAGTGAGCTTGGAAGCTGACCTTTTCCTGGTTGATACCTTGACTGTAACCTCATCAGAGACCCTGAGCCAAAGGACTCAACTAAGCAGTGCCTGGATTCATGACCCACAGACACTGTGAGATCAGAAATGTTCTTTTAAGCTACATAATTTGGTGTGCTTTGTTACACAGCAATAGGTAATAGCTAATATAGGGTGCAACTGCTGTGAGAAACCCTGGTCACTATACAGATGATTTATGCTTCCCTCTTGCCCCTTCTGGATGAATCATCCATTGTCCCTGCTTCTTTAATACTCACTCCAGATAGAAAAACTCCTAGGTAGAATAATTTGATTGGTAAAATTAGGTCATTGCTGAAGAAGAACGAAGATCCTGTATGGACAAAAAGAAAAAAAAAATTGGTCTTGTTTAGGTTTCCTGGTTGTATGCTTATAGTAATCCTGACTTCTCTGCACTTACTAATTCATTATCTGTATCACTAAGTCATTAATGCCTTATCCTCTAGACTGTGGGCTCCTAGAAGACAAAAACTATCTTGTTTGTTACTCATTCCTCTCCACCTGATACCTGGCCTGACACATACTAGGTGATCATTAAATGGTTAGTGAATGAATGAATGAAAGCTTGGCACCACTCACTCATTCTAGTTTATGACATGGAGCAATATTTCCCAAATTTTTCTTATAAGAATCAGCTGGGGATTCTTAAAAATCAAGAATTATGGGCTCCATCACAGGTCTGAGATGAGGCCCAGGAAATTGTATTTTAATAAGTTCTGCATGTTATTTAGGTAACCTGGAGCTATAACACCATTTGTCTATAAGACTGTATCCCCCTCAGCCCAGCCCACTATGAGCTAAACCCTATCTGGATATTTTGTTGTCTCCAACACAGATGACCCATCTTTCTTTCCTCTTGGAAGACAAGCTGGTCTGCTCTTCTTTTCATCTGCAGGGTCTTCTTTGCTTTCTTTCTGGTTTCTCCATGAGCATTAAACATCAGTCCTGTTGTGAAATCAGAGGAACTCTTAATGAGATCGGTGGATGGGGCACCTCAGCAGCTGGTATGTAGGCTCTACAGGCAGAGACCAGGTTCACAGTCCAGCTGAGCTATTTGCTACCTGTGTCACTTTGGTGAATCTCTTCATCCATCCATCCAACAATTTCTTGAGTCCTTTCTCTGTGGGGGAATCAGTTCAGTACAGAGGATTTTTCAATGGGTAAGGCAATCCCAGCTCCTGCCCTTATGAAGTTCATTCTCTTAGGGAAGACAGACATTGGACACTTAGAACCTGTAGGCTGTTGTGTTCATGATTGATGAACAAGATGTCAACGTGGTGGTTTTCAGACAAGGAAAATTTTGTTTTCCCCAGCGGACATTTGTTAATGTATAGAAATCTTTGTGTTTGCACAACCTGGGGGAATACTCCTGGCATCTAGTGGATACAGGCCAGCAAACCTGCTAACTGTCATATACTGCCCAGGCCAGCCTCCACGACAAAGAATTTGGCATCTCCAAATGTCCAAAACACCCAAGCTGAGAAACACTGTGCTATAGAAGTGCATGGCAGGGGATCCTCTACTAGTCAGGGTGGTGGCATCAGGGAAGACTCCCTTGAAGAAGTGACATTGGCAATCTCAAGGATAAATTAACCAGGCATTGTGTATGTGTGTGGGATGGAGGGGAAGAGTGTTCCCGGCAGAGAGAACAGCACTGCAAAGGTCTGGAGGCTAGAAAGCATAGGGTCCCTGAGGAACTGAGGTAAGTTAACTGTTCCTGGATACAGAGCGTAGTGAGGGTTTGGGAGGACTGATGAGATTACATGTGTGAATCATATGCTACAGAAAAGGTGAACCTCCTCTAACACTCCGTGGGCCAGGTCCCCAGCTGAGCACTTCCCATGCACTCTCTCAACAAATCCTCACTGTAACCCTCTAAAATACTTGTTGTTTTGCCCTCTTCCAGGTGGTTTAGAAAAGTGACAAGTTGAAGGTCACCATGCTTTTGTTGTCACAGAGCCTGGCACCAAACACATGTTAGTTCAGGCACCAAGGAGGGGATCAAGTTGTTTGCTTATTGAGTGAGTGAGTGAATGAGTGAGAAAACCAGGGACAAATCTGGGAGCCCTAGAGCAGAGCTGAGTTAGACAGATATGGCCCGTGGGGCCTGCAGAATGGAAACAGGACCACCCTGTCATTTAGACAAGGCAAGAAAATGTCCTGACACCCAGGTGTGATTCACACTCACAGCTCTGAAAGTCCTGGTTTCTCCTGTTCCTTCTTACCCACCCTTGATGGAGAACCCATTCCAGAGGGCACTTTCAACCTCAGCTCCCTGTCTTATCACCTCATCACAGAAGGACACGGAATTGACCTGGCACAATGCATTTTTCAAAGGCTGCATTGTTGCATTGAGGATTTATCTAGTGACCTACATTGTGCCTTCTCACAGCATGGCTTTTGGAATCCACAGCAAGCCAGGAGGAGTTGACCAAAGTGCGGGTTCCCAGACCTCATTCCAAACTCTGAGGGCGGGGTGCAGAAAAATTTAACAATCTGTAGGTTGTAGATTTTCACAGTCTCTTCAGATGACTTTTAGGCAGGCTAACGTGTGAGAGACAGCTCCAGAAACCAGCAGAACATTCAGCATTTCAATGAGCGGCCTGTATCTCCCATAGAGGTCCTGCCCAGCTAGAGATGGCTATGGTTGCTGAAGCCCAACTGTGTGCCAGACTCTAGGCTAAGCCTTTCCATTCATGGCTGGCTCAGGGATCCACACGATGGGCCAGGGATCTTTCCCTCACCTTACAGATGAGGAAACCGAGGCCCAGAACATTGAAATACCTAGCCAGAAAGCTGGCTTTCCTCTGTCCAAGCAGCCTAATCTGTGGTTTAGAAAATATTACCTCATGGGACGCCTGGGTGGCTCAGTTGGTTAAGCGGCTGCCTTCGGCTCAGGTCATGATCCCAGCGTCCTGGGATCGAGTCCCACATCGGGCTCCTTGCTCGGTAGGGAGCCTGCTTCTCCCTCTGCCTCTGCCTGCCACTCTGTCTGCCTGTGCTCGCTCTCTCTCTCTCTCTCTCTCTAACAAATAAATAAATAAAATCTTAAAAAAAAAAAAGAAAGAAAGAAAATATCACCTCATTTAATATGGATGCAAAAATCTGTTTGTGGTTTAGGTAATTTGGTTGAGCTCACCTTGCTGGGGTGTGAAATAGCTTTTTCTTTCTCTTTCTTTTGTTTTGTTTTGTTTTGCTGAGTCATTTACTCAAGAGAAAGACCCCTAGGGGTTTTAGAATAAACTGGGGAGACACAATGTGAATCTCTGCTCCAAGGGAGGAATGAAAAGAAATCAGACAACAGGAAGGGTGAGGAGCACAGCCTAGGACCTAGGGGATCTGGCATCTGCACATGGGGGACTGATTCTCTGAGCCCTCGAGGCAAAGCCAAGCAATGGCACTAAACATGTTTATAGACCCTGGATCTTTGCTTAGCTGTGAAGAATGAGCCTGATGGATGGATTCATGACCTGAGAATGCCTCCAGAGATCCATGTCTGTGTCCCACCAGCCCATGTGTTGAGAAGAGAGCTTCAGGCTGGTGTTGAGGGATTTGGGCTAAGGATCCAGAGATCTGAGTGTCACTTTGTTTTTGGTCTCTTTGCTATGTAACCTTGAGTCAACCTCCATCCCTCACTGAGCCTCAGTGTTACCTGGATGATGCTGGGTTTGAACCAATTGCTTTCTAAGGGTCTTCTGGTTCTAGACTGTAAATTCTTAACCTCAGGCCCTGGCACAGAGTAGATGCTCTATAAGTATGCCTTGAATAAATGAACTTGCTTTAATACAATATTCTGCTGGAACTGAGGTCAGCTCAGTGGTCAGCTCCTTCTCCCTGCACATTGCCCACAGGTAGAGACACCAACTCTGATCAAGTGCTCTCTCTGAGTCCTATCTCCAGCCTATTTGACCCTCCATCCTCCAGTCCATACCCTCTGGTGCAGTGCCTCTGTTTCTCCCTCCCTCTCCTTCCATCCTACTACCTATAGTCCTGCCCCTTCCTCTCCAGCCACTGTAGTGCAGCCTGGGATTCTTCAACTGGAACTAGTACATCTCTCTTCCCAAACTCCAGTTGCCCATTGATTGCCCATTGGCATCTCTCCCGTGCACCCCAAACTACATTCCAGTCCAGGCCCTGCCATTCTCTCCAAAGCCAGGACCCAACAGCTTTCACAGAACAGTTTTCACAGCTCACATGGAGGAAGTTGGGAAGAGCAGGGTAGGTAAGGCCACCTTACTGAGGGCCCATGTGTCCTATATCTCATGGCATCACAGTGTGGAGAAGTGGGGGAATACCCTGGTTCCTGAATACATGTTATATGCCTAAGTAGCCCCACTCTAGATGTAGGAAACATCACAACTGACCTGTTGGTGAGGGCAGTGGGGGAAGGTGCAGGAAGGGCCTTTTTTGGGCATTTTTGTGGCCAACCTAAAGACAATAATACAGATTTTCAGGAAGAGTAGCCAGTAGGGAGCTACTCCCCTGCTTGCTGTGCTTTTTCACTGACCAGCTGTGTGGCTCTGTGTGTGTCACTCAGCCTCTGAACTTCAGCATCCTTCTCTGCAAATAGGGCTGTTGAAGCTCACCTCCTTCAGGGTTGCTGGGAGGATTGCACAAGATAATGGGAGTGAAGGTGCATCGTAATCTCAGAGTGCTTTGCACATACTAGGTATTATTATCGAACATTACCAGGGAGGGCTGGCCCCTATCCAGAATTTGCAATCTCCAAATCCTTCCACTTTTAGCTGCTCCCAATAATGGTCTGCCCAATGAGGCTGGCTGCGTTTCTGATTTTGGCTCCGTGGAGAACATTGATCTGGAGTATGCTTTGCAAGGATGGATGAGTGGACACCCAACCACTCTCCAAACTGGATCTCAGCCTCTAAATGATTAATGCACTCAGGCTGCAAATAGTACCCTACATCCTGGTGCCTCCAGGATGCTTGGGAAAAAATACGGCCTCCTCACCACTTTTGAACATGAGGCCATGGCCAAAATGAGGTCTGGTGTTTGCTAAATTTAGAATTGGGTGCTCCTTCATGTAAACAGGATGTTGCGATGTTGGGCAGCAGGGTTTGTCTTCTCTGTTCTGATGGTTGAGGCTTTGTTTCCTCCTCAGTAAACTGGAAAGAAGCCTGGGTTAGAAATTAAGAGATGTAGGCTTGGGTCTTGACATTCTCCCCAACTGGTTGTGTGTCTTCTACAAATTTTGACTTCCCGCTTGTAAAATGGAGATGTCAATCTTCACATGGGAAAGCTCTTTGAGAACCAAGAAGGAAGTGCCAGGTAGGTACAAAGCTTCTGGATTTGTTAGCAGACTGTGCATCAAATAAAAATTTCATGGGACCATCTATAAATTCTTAGGCTCAGAGATGAGGCATAAATGGGATGTCAGTTAGTTCTGAGCTATCCTTGTCCCTGAGCCTATAGCAGCTGACTTTAGGCATCTGAGTCTCAGAGATGCTCTTTCTTCCCTTCATTCCTTAGTACCCAAGACAGGACCGGCACATAGTAGAGTTTCAGAAAAATGGTCGTTGCATGGATGAGGACACGTTTGCAATAACAGAGACCAGCTTCTCCACCCAGTCCCACAAGGAAAATGCACCAGACAGAAATATGCCAAATAAACCACAACTCACCTACAGGTGACCACTGCCCTGTGATTCCCACAATGGCAGGGACAATGGTTTGGAGTATCTGCCATTAATTCAATTTAGACATCAACTTTCAGGCTTCTTCACCCTAGCTTCCCTCACAGAAACATCCACGACAGTGAGCTCTACCTGGAACGTCTTCATTTTAGAAGAGAATCAGCTGTACAGACAAGTGTATGGGCCTTCACCACCAATAGGGTGGCAGTTGTCACCTTGAAATCTTGGAACAACATGATCCCTGCATTCAGACTTCTGTTTTGTTTCTCCCTCTAGTCTCATTTATTGTTCCGCTAGAAATTATATGCATCCCCTTGACTTGCAGTCCAGCTGGCCAGAGCTAGCCATGCAGCCTGAAGTCAATGGCAGGGGAGAGGGGAGGCCAGTAATGCACAGGAGCATCTGTGCTATTTAGCATCTGTGCTATTTGAAGCATCCTAAGACCCAAGGACTGACTGAGAGATGGCCCTTTATAATCCAGCTCGGGCCTACCAAGCAGCTGTGTATGCCACATACTATTGGCTATTGAAGGGGTTTTTCCAGTTTTTCCCTCATGCTCTCCCTCCAACACCCCAGAGTGGTAGAAATTGCTAACTCCAGTTCGCAGATGAGGGAACTGAATCTCAATGTAGCCAACCACCTCCTCGGGTTCACAAGGCCACTGACGAGTAAAGCCAGAATTCAAATATGGGTTTATTTTTAAAAATTCCAAGCCCAATGCTTTCCCCCACCATGACACCTTATGGGCACAAACAGTACAGGTGCTCCAAGACAAAGAAGTGAGAATGAGAATATGTGAGAACACAGGAAAGGACAGAAAGGCAGAGAGGGTCAGAAAGTCTGGCAGCAGCCAGAGAAGTATGTGCACTGCTATCTTCAAATGGTATCATTCAGGAAGGAAGCCCTGGACTGGGAAAAGTGATGACAGGTGAAGAAAAGAGATGCCTTAGAAATGTGGCTTGATGTATTGGCTGCCTCCCACAGAAGTCCCTGGGACATTGAACAGAGTCATGTAGGTTGTACCTCATCTTTGAGAAATGAGGACTGTCTCTTCATGCTCTCAGGTTATTTTTGAAATGAACATTTCCTCCATCCCACAGAGGATTCATTATTTGGAGTGTGTCGTGGTTGTTTTGGGTTGGTTTGGTTTTGGGGCTTTTTTTTTTTTTTTTAACCATCAACTTCTTTTGGATCTAGTTGAATCCCAGAGGGGATAATAAATATATGGAGTATGAAGCAAAACGAAGAGAGAAAAACAACTTCAATTTTCAACAAACTACCTTTAACAGATGCATTCAGGTCTTCATCTGCTCTTTGCCAACCTGTAAGAGGCTCCGTTCTGAATACAATAACCACAATTTGGAGAGGTAGAACAGTGGGGTTGGGGTAGGGATAGTCTGTTCTTGTTCAGAAGAGCCCTGGCTGTTCAAACTTTCTCATACAGGGATAGCATTGGTGGACGACTGTCTGAGCAGCTCTGCTGACTGATTCACAGAAGACCACTTGATCACTCAGCAGCTCTGACCGTGAGAACATTCACCAGTCCACTGGCTCCACATCTGCCTTCCTAGCCCTACCCCCTCTACACCCTTGCTCTGTCCCATCTGTCTTTCCTGGGACAGTCTAAAGGGGTGTGTGTTTTATCAGATTGCTCAGGCATTAAAAAGTGGGTCGCTGATTTGTTCCACACAACCCAAAGCCTTGACCGTCAAGACTTTTTAGGTTGTATCACATCAGGTCATAGGTGGCAGCCACAGCCAGGGAAGTATGAAAACCTGAAGGACAGAACCATGTTCCCGGGGCCACCCAAGAAGCCTCTGCATTCATGAGTGTTGGTCACAGGGAGGAGCACGGAGTTGCAGAAGCTCTCTCTCCCAGAAATGATTCTCTGTCACTCTGATCCTGTCATAGGTGCTTACGCCCACTTGTAGCTCCCTGTCACCTTCAGGACGGAATCTGACCACCCTCAAGGGGCTTCTGAGGCCTAGGGTGTTCTGGCTGCTCCCGTTCTATTATGCAAGCTTTCCACATTCCACCAGAATGCTGCATGGCTTCTTAGGCATCTCCATGCAGCCTGATGCTTCCCACCGTGCAGGCTCTGCTCCCGCTGTACCTGCCACCAGGCACGCCCTTCCTCCCAGTCTCCTTCAGGCCCATGCATGCATTATGTACCCACAAACCCCTGGGTATCGCCCACGTGTCACCCAAGATGGGCTCCCAGGAGGCTCTCCAGCTGTTCCTGGACTAAAGTAAGGGTATTTGGTCAGTCCTCCTGTTTCCCCTCTGCTGAACCATTGAGCTCCATATGGAGAGGAGAGGGTCTCATTCATGTGTGTCTCTTTCCACCCAGCACAGGGCCAGGTCCCATAAGAAGTGCAGCAAACAGAGGAATGATCTGGAGGTCCTTGGTGACTGTGGGAAGGGCTCCCAGTGTTCCTCCATGTTAGCTCTCATTTCAGCATCTGTCATGCAGGTCGGCAGGAATACAGCATTTGGTCCCCAGCAGTGGTCACATTCCATTGTCAACAGAAAGATGCCCATGTTGGGCAGAAAGTACAAGAAGAGGGCCAAGAGGAGAGGCCATTGAGATTCATTCTCTTCTCTTTTACTTTCCTTTTTAGAGGATATAGTGGCCTTCAAGGGAAAATAGTAAAACAAGACAAAACTCCAAACAGTTTTCATTCTCTTTTCTTCTCCATCTCCATATCTATATGTGACTTAATGCAGTCATAGTCCGGACTGTGCATTTCCCCTTCTAATGAGATTTCCCCTGGGGCTCGGACTCAGGCTCAGTCCTGGATGGGCAGACTGAGGATATTTCACCATGGGGGGCAGCCAGTGGCAGCCCCTTTCTGAAGCCCCCCCATGCTAGTTCTTAGGCTCAGGCCCCATTCCGGGTGCCTACCCCCCTTCCTTCTCTCTCCACCCTGCCCTTGAGCCCCTCCACACCACCACCACCTCAACCTGCCTTGATGCCTAAGTGGGAGGGAGTTGATATGTATGGTGCATGCTCAGTGCTTTACACACAAGCGCGCATTTCTGGGTTGTAACAGCCTAGCAGGGTAAGCGCAATCTTCTCTCTCCCAGAGGCATGGAAACCGAGGCTTGGAGTGAGGCAGCTTGCCTACCAGCTACTGAGGGCTCTGGGGTCTAGGATCTTGGCTTTTCCTGAATCAACAGATCCACGTACCCACTCCAGTCATCAGCCTGACACTCTGGTTCTTGCTCAGCAAACACTGTGCAGCCTGATTAGGATCCAGTTCTCTAGCTAATGGCTAGAGATGGGCCCTACACACCAAGCATGTATTTCCTGAGAGCAAGCAGAGAATCTTGGCTGAGAGCACAGATGGGACAGTGAGGCCACTTACAGACTGTGACCCTGGGCAAACTTCTCAACCTCTCTGTGCCTCAGTTTCTGCATCTGTGAAATGGGATCTACCTCATTGGGCTGTTGTGAGGATTAAATATACTGATAGAAGCAAGCTACTTAAAACAGTGCTGGGCACAGAACACATGCTACATAATTACCCTTATTATTATGACTCATTATTACTGTCTCTTACTGAGACAAGTTCTTTCTAGGCAGAATATGCTCACACCCCACTCTTTTGGGCTCTCTACTACATCTTATTTATTAGGGGGTTGAGGACATCCAGGTCATGGGATTTCCTGATAGAAAATAGCCCTATTTTGTGTCAAGCCTTTTCTATCCATTACCTCTACTCCTAACAACTACCCTGTAAAATAGGCATTCTTACCACCAGTTTTCAGATGAGAAAACTGAAGGTCAGGCCCCTGACTGGCCAGAGGCAGAGCCAGGAATCAAACCCAGGTGGATCTAGAGCCAGAGACTCTGCTCTCTTTCACCCCTGTGAGATGCAGTGCTCGCACTGGTCTCTCCTTCTTCGGGATTCTTTTTACTGGGGGTTTGATTTTCACTTTGAAGCTGTACCACCCTCTTGAGCAAGGAGCAGCGGCTTTGGGTAGATTGTGAAGACTTGATTTTCCAGCTCATCGCTGATGTTGGCTGTGAGAGGCTGGGAAGTTGGTCCCTGTCCCCTGGGTCTTTCCCAAATGGAGCCTGTGCCTTCAGCAGAGGTGCTGGTCACCAGGATGGCCCTAGCATTCCTCCCCAGGTCTCTGGAAAGTTCTCTTGGGGAAGCTGGAGGTGAGAAGCTTTCGCCATCCTTCCCTCCTTTTGCCTTCTTCATTCATCACCAAATATTCTTTGAGCTCTACTTATTTATAGAGTCAGGCCCTGTAATAAGGGGAGTAGCAATTGCAAAGGTCCTGAGGTAGAAGGGCGTTTGTTGGGTTGGGGAACAGAGGGGAAGTTAGCATGAGTGGAGGTGGCTGAAGCTGGGGAAGTAGGAGAAGATGAATATGGTTAAGTGGGTAGTGGCCAGACTTTTGTGGGCCTCCTCTGCCCTGGGAAGAATTGAGGTTCTATTCCAAATATAAATGCCCTTAGTTGTTCTGAGGCTAAGAGGCCATATGTGAGCTTATTAGTGGCTCTGCCTACACCTGCTCCATCCACCCCAGGATCACTCCATTCATGTTCTCCCCACCCCTGTAGGTGCTCAGCTATAACTGCAAGGTCATCTTCAACTCTTCCCTCACCCTCACCATCTGTCATCTGATTCATATCCCTTTCTAAAACATTCCTTAACTCAACCCTTCTGATCTAGCCCCGGGCCCATCCCCTGGGTCAGGGTCCCTACTGTGCACAACCCCTCTGTGTGACATGCAGCCATGTCCCTCCAATGTCTCCAATCTCCATTGCTTCCTTGGAATCCATCCTTCACAGACTCCCTCAAACTCAAATCAGGCAGTGTCCCTCCCAACCTGCAAAACTTCCCATGTCTCCCCATGACCTAGGCTGTGCTGTCCAACATGGTAACAACTCACCACGGGTAGCTATTTAGATGTAGTTAATTAAAGTTAAATAAAACTTAAAATGCATGTCCTCAGTCGTGTGAGCCACACCTCAAGTGTTCAGTAGCTCCCTATGCCTACCATATTGGACAACACAGATATAGAATATTTCCCTCACCACTGAAAGTTCGGACAGCACTGAACTTTATGAGATAGAATTCAAACTTGTTGGCCTGGTATTTGAGGACTCAAACAATGTGGCCTCTACTGGCCTGTTCCAGTTCACTTCCCATCAGCTCTTTCCATGCACACTTAGCTCCAGTCAAATCACACAGCTCTGTAATTCCCAAACTATTGTGTCAGTGTCTT
>RCUC01109431.1:0-20099 GCA_003697995.1 Taxidea taxus jeffersonii
AGGAGGTGAGATTTTGTCTCGGTTCTGAAAAATGGGCAGAAAATTGAGGAAGATGACTCTAGCAGAGGAAAAAATAGCATACTTAGGGGAAAGGAATATGGAGAGAGGAGAGGGAAAAGCAAACTGGCCAGGGTGGAGGTAGGCAGCAGACTTTGCTTGTGGAATATTTCCAGAGCTCACAGTGAGCTCTGTCATTTCCCCCTCACTTCCCACTATTTATATAAGTGAGACCCTCAGTGGCTACTCTGTCGTGAAGCCTGCTCCATGGTATCGGTCGTGAACTGAGCTGGAGATGGGCCTTGAACCCAGGCTAGGCCACTCTGAGTCACTTTCCTGGGCTGTGGACTGGGAGCTGGGAAGGGATTGCATCACTGCATCTGTGTTGTGGCAGCTGGAAGGCTGGTACCTGCCCGTAGGTCAGAGAAGGCGGAGGAGGATCATTAGCAGAGGGAGAGAAGAGCTGTGAGAATGAGTAGGGTGACTTTCTGCTCACTGGGACCCAGCCCTGTCCTCCGGCCTGGCTGCAGCCTTGTGTACCCACAGCGTTCCTGTGCTTACGTTGTAGACACTCCTTTTCTCCTGAGCTCACCTCTGAGCTTGACTGAGGCTGGCTTGGTTATTTGGACCTAAAAAGCTGTTAAGGAATAGAGGAAGAAGAGCTAGAGTTCTGGTTCCATCTCACAAAGTTGTTGAGGAGGTCTGGGTTTGAGCTCCTTGGAGGCCCGCTCAGTGGTTGGTCCCAGTGTGCCTAGGTCAGCTTGTCACCTCTGCTGTGACTCAGTGCTCGCATCTCATCTGGACCCAGCAGCAAGATAGGGGCTCATGGTTTGGATGCTTACATACTTGTTGGGTGAATCTGCATGTGTCTGCACCAGACATCATTGTCACACATGGCTGGAATCCGGCAGGAGCACACAGGTGGAGCCCATGTGACAAGGGCTTAGCCAGAGCTGTGTGTCAGGCCTTGGAGGGGAGAGAGGGTGGGAAGGCCTTAGTGTGTTGGCAAGGGGGAGCAGGGAGCACATCACAGAGGAGATGTCATGGGAGGGGCAGTGCAGGAACTTGTCACAGACACTGAGGACAGAGGTAACAGGGCACGCCAGGTCAGAGAGACAGTGACCTTTGGGAAGAGGTTGGGAATGTCCGTAAAGTCAGAGTAGTGGTGTTTGAGAGGCCACGGGAGGCAAGGTTGTTAGCATAGGCAGGACATGGATCATGGATCATGAAGGGCCTTTTAGGCCTGGCCAAGGGTGACCACCCTTAATTTCCTGGAATGGTCCTAGTTCATGCCTCTTAAAAGGTATGATTATGAGCAGTGGGTCAGGGTTGATAATGAGTGATGTGTTGATATGTTTCTCTTACTCATAGTTGTTGGGACCCATTGTAGGATTTTCAACATCAGAGAGCAGGGTGAGATTTCAAGTCGGGTGGATGATTCAGGAGGCGGTGGAGAGGTTGGTGGGCCAGAGCGGTGGTGAAGGCCTGCAGAAGGCAGCAGTAATGGAGTTGGCCAGGAGAGCACTCATGGCAGAAGCAGCCAGAATGTACAGACTGTGGCATTAGATGAACCTGTGGCTGTCTATTGAGGGGACTCTTAAAGGTCACTGAGTAAGAGCAGGCTGAGCGGGGTGTTTTTGGATGGGTGGTTTAAGGGCCCTGGGGAAGCCAGAGAAGACATTGAGTAAGGAGCTGGAAAAAACGGGCTGGGGTCCAGAAGAGAGGACTGGGCTGCAGGCAGCCATGTGAGAGTCATTAGGCTGTGGGTGATTGTCCAGGAAGAGAGAGTGTCGAAGAAGGAAAGGAAGTCAAAGATGACACCTTTAAGGAGAAGGGGGGCGGGGGGAACCCTGAGTCTACAAAGAGCACTAAGAAGGATGAGCAGCAGAGTAGGAGGAAATCTAAGGGCTTGGCCAGAGGAGCAGTTACCTTAATTGGGGTCTCATACGATTGAGGCACCATGCTGAAGGCTTCTTGTATCTCACTCTCTACACCTGCACCAACAGACCTCTTGGCAGACTTGTCTTTTTTCAAAGCCAGGTTCTTTTCCACCCTGGAAAAGAACTCGTGGTTGTGGCAGGGATGGAGACACCAGAGTCCAGAAAACCCTCCTCCTTCAGGTGACCTCAGTGACTTGGGCAGATGTCACGTGCAGGGAACTTGACTGTTGCAGGTGCACGTCTGCGGGGGACCACTGCCTCCTTCCTCCCCTGGCCCCACTCTGCAGTCCCCATCAAGGAGACCTGGGCAAGGAGGCTGTTGAAAATGGAACAGGGGAAACAATGCCAGTGATTTAATTGCATCATGAATTGTGGCCAGAAGAGGAGCCTAGCAACAAACTCATTTTCTGTTGGGCACAAGACACAGAGGACCTACTATAATTAGTTCTGTGGGTTTTTTTCCCTTGTTGGCAAGTGCCTTTTTATTTATTTTTTCTTCCTTGAGTGCACATGATGGATCAGCTTTTATCTAAGGTCCTGGCGTTAGAATTGTCTTGCGTTGTTATAAACTGTTTGTGCTGGTCCTCAGTTTGCATGTGTGTGGGTGCATGGCCATGTCTGACATTCAGTGAGCACCTACGGCCTGCAAGGTAGCGGACTTGGGTGTCGTGCATGTATCTTTTTATTTACCTCTTAGCACAACCCTGTGCGTTAGGTCATATTACCGTCTTTGTTGTTCTGGTGGAAAAGTGGTCCTGGGGATGCCTGGGTGGCTCAGTTGGTTAAGCCGCTGCCTTCAGCTCAGGTCATGATCCCAGCGTCCTGGGATCGAGTCCCACATCAGGCTCCTTGTTCAGCGGGGAGCCTGCTTCTCCCTCTGCATCTGCCTGCCACTCTGTCTGCCTATGCTCACTCCCGCTCTCTCTCTGACAAATAAATAAATAAAATCTTTAAAAAAAAAAAAAAAGAAAAGTGGTCCTGAGGGAGAGAACAGGTTGTCCAGGATCCCATGGCTAGGAAGTGGCAGACTGGAGATTTGAACCCAGTTCATGCTGACCTTCCCCAGTTACTCTGTACCTCTTGTCTCATTTGTTGTGGGCTGGCATCTCTGCCAGTCAGAGCCTCCTTGGTTTTTTATGACTCTAAACTATGATGCTCCTTGAGGACCCCAGAAGACTAGCAAGCTGTTACAGAAGTAACTGGTTGAATGGCCCAAAAGAATTACAGCAGTCTGTACAGAGGCCTGACTCTGGCGGGAGTAGCTGCAGCTGAGGAGTAGCGGGTCACACTGGTGGGGATAGCCACAGCTGAGGAGTAGCAGGTCACACTGGCAGGAATAGCCACAGCTGAGGAGTAGCAGGTCACACTCTGCAGGAACATCATCTGTGGGCAAATGCACCATACCAGGGCTTTGTTGGTTTGCTTCTTTAGAGGAGGAGCGAGCTTATTTCTGAGACTCAGGGAATTATGATGCCATTTAAGTACCCCATGGCCTGTAGGAGCAGTTCCGGGGTAGGGGAGGGGTCTGCTTTCTGGACCTGCTGGGAGCTCTGCACCTGCCTAGTTGTGAATAGGTAACTGTGCATCCCCAGAGATCTGGAGAGGGTGTCCTACTAAAAGCCAACATCTTAACCCCGGGAGACATTTTCTTTGTTTGAGGCCTCTTGCTTATGGATTTTCTGTTGTCACTGGGGCAGTTCTATGCTCTCTTGCTAATGAATTATCCAGGAGTCAGTGACCCATGCACAGTGGATTGGTGTTTGCCATCTCTGCAGTGTAAGACACACCTGCCCGCCCTGTGTGACCGGAACCGAGGTCAGAGCCTCCGAGGTGATTACAAAGCTATACCATTAGCAATTTTCCCATTTCCTTCCTTATGCAGTTAGTCCTGCAAATAGGCCTTTGCTCACTGGCCTGTGGTGAGCAGTGGTTTAAGCCTGGCAGGCGGCTAAGACTGCTGATTGGATTTATCTTCCTAAGTAGTGTGATTTGATCAAAGTTGGAATCACAGACTTTGGGAGCTAAAAAGAACCTTGGTCCAGTCCCTTTAACTTACAGCAAGAACACAAAGGCTGGAGAAAGGAGGTAATTTCCTTGGTGATGTCTTGAGACCAAGAGCCAAGACAGCCCTCTACCACATACCTCTGATTTTGGGGCCGGGCCCTTCAAATATCTCACTGGCATATGTTTCTAAGGCTGGTCCTGTTGCCCGATGAAATTGGAAAAGGTGATTAGGAAGAGATTGGCGAAACCTCATGAGTCTTCCAGTGGACATTGAGTGGGCTCCTCAGACACTGATGTTGAACATTTGATTTTCTCCCCTACTTCTTTCCAGATTTGCAGGGATAGTTTTGATGAGGGCTCCCCCACTCGCGGCCCGGTGCACGAAGATCAGTTGTCATGTTAGAAAACTCCCTTGCTCTTCAGGTTATTAAAGAACTATTAGTCCCCCCCGACAGGCATGTAATAAATGAAGCCTCCCAAGGCTTGGAGAGCAGTAATAAGTGCCTCATTTGCACCCAAGGATTCGCTTGCTCGCTCAGCGGGATCTGGGTAAATAGACATCATTTTCATAAGTCATTTATCTTTCTTTTTTCATATTAGACAGGCTTATATATTTTTTTTTTCTGGAATTTGCTTTTGGGGCAGTGGGCAGTTGGGAAGAAATAAAGCTGGCAGATTGTAAGAATAAAGCTGGAATCAAATTTAGGTATGAAATGTAAAATGTAACTTCCCAGAAACCGAAGCATATACGATTTCCATTTGTATCAGCACTTCACCATGATGAGGTTTAGATTCAGAATTGAATTCTGAGTCTTGTAAGATGATTGCTCATAAGGAAAGGTGCAGTTAGGCCTTCTGGATGGTACTCAGGGAGGCTGGAGTGGGCATTTGAGAAAGATGGTGAACAGCCGGTGGTAGAGGTTAATGTCTGACATAATCAGATGATGCCATGTTTCTGAGCCCCGTTACCTGACTCTTCCTATTGATCTGGATTTTGCTTTTTGATGAATACTATTCCGAAGCTAGGTGTACATATTCTTCCATATGGTTATATCCTCAAGCCATGTAAACTCTCTCTCTTTCTGCATGAACTGAATTGTCTCCCCCCGCCCCAAATTTTGATATTGAAGCCCTACCTTCCAGTATGACTGTATTTGGAGATAGGGCTTTAGAAAGTGATTGTAGTTATATGAGGCCATAAGGGTGGGATAGTAATTCAGTAGCATTGGTGACCTTAGAAAAAGAGGAAGAGAAATCTCTCTGTTTCTTTCTGCCACATGAACTCATGGTGAGAAGACAGCCATTTGCAACCCAGGAAAAGAGTCTCACCAAAACCCACCCCTGCTGGCACCCTCAGCTCCAAATTCCGGGCCTCCAGAACCATGAGCAAATAAATTCCTATTGCTTAAGCCACTCAGGCTCTTTAAAGGACTTTTTTTTTTTAAATTTAAGCTTTTTTAATTTAAACTTATAATGTAACCCCACCACCCTCTCCCCGCCCACCCCCCTCAGTTTGTTTTATGACATTAAGAGTCTCTTTTGGTTTGTCTCCCTCCTGATCCCATCTTGTTTCATTTTTTCTTTTCCTACCACCTTAACCCCCACCCCCGTTTCATCTCCACTTCCTCATATCAGGGAGATCATATGATAGTTGTCTTTCTCCAGTTGACTTATTTCACTAAGCATAATATGCTCTAGTTCCATCCATGTCGTCGCAAATGGTAAGATTTCATTTCTTTTGATGGCTGCATAATATTCCATTGTATATATATACCACCTCTTATTTATCCATTCATCTGTTGATGGACATCTAGGTTCTTTCCATAACTTGGCTTTTGTGGACATGGCTGCTATAAACATTCGGGTACACGTGCCCCTTTGGATCACTACATTTGTATCTTTAGGGTAAATACCCAGTAGTGCAATTGCTGGGTCATAAGGTAGCTCTATTTTCAATTTTTTGAGGAACCTCCATGCTGTTTTCCACAGTGGTTGCACCAGCTTGCATTCCCACCAACAGTGTAGGAGGGTTCCCCTTTCTCCACATCCTCGCTAGAATCTGTCATTTCCTGACTTGTTCATTTTAGCCATTCTGACTGGTGTGAGGTGGTATCTCATTGTGGTTTAGATTTGTATTTCCCTGATACCCAGTGATGTGGAGCACTTTTTCATGTGTCTGTTGGCCATCTGGATGTCTTCTTTGCAGAAATGTCTGTTCATGTCCTCTGCCCATTTCTTGATTGGATTATTTGTTCTTTGGGTGTTGAGTTTGCTAAGCTCTTTATAGATTTTGGATACTAGCCCTTTATCTGATATGTCATTTGCAAATATCTTCTCCCACTCTGTCAGTTGTCTTTTGGTTTTGTTGACTGTTTCCTTTGCTGTGCAAAAGCTTTTGATCTTGATGAAGTCCCAATAGTTCATTTTTTCCCTTGCTTCCTTTGCCTTTGGCGTTGTTCCTAGGAAGAAGTTGCTGCGGCTGAGGTCGAAGAGGTTGCTGCCTGTGTTCTCCTCAAGGATTTTGATGGATTCCTTTCTCACGTTGAGGTCCTTCATCCATTTTGAGTCTATTTTCATGTGTGGTGTAAGGAAATGGTCCAATTTCATTTTTCTGCATGTGGCTGTCCAATTTTCCCAACACCATTTGTTGAAGAGGCTGTCTTTTTTCCATTGGATATTCTTCCCGGCTTTGTCGAAGATTAGTTGACCATAGAGTTGAGGGTCTATTTCTGGGCTCTCTATTCTGTTCCATTGATCTATGTGTCTGTTTTTGTGCCAGTACCATACTGTCTTGATGATGACAGCCTTGTAATACAGCTTGAAGTCTGGAATTGTGATGCCACCCGCTTTGGCTTTCTTTTTCAATATTCCTTTGGCTATTCGAGGTCTTTTCTGGTTCCATATAAATTTTAGGATTATTTGTTCCATTTCTTTGAAAAAATTGGATGGTATTTTGATAGGCATTGCATTAAATGTGTATGTAGCTTTAGGTAGCATAGACATTTTCACAATATTTATTCTTCCAATCCATGAGCATGGAACATTTTTCCATTTCTTTGTGTCTTCCTCAATTTCTTTCATGAGTACTTTATAGTTTTCTGAGTATAGATTCTTTGCCTCTTTGGTTAGGTTTATTCCTAGGTATCTTATGGTTTTGGGTGTAATTGTAAATGGGATTGACTCCCTAATTTCTCTTTCTTCTGTCTTGTTGTTGGTGTAAAGAAATGCAACTGATTTCTGTGCATTGATTTTATATCCAGCTCTAGCAGTTTTGGAGTGGAGCCTTTTGGGTTTTCCACATATAGTATCATATCATCTGCAAAGAGCAATAGTTTGACTTCTTCTTTGCCGATTTGGATGCCTTTAATTTCTTTTTGTTGTCTGATTGCTGAGGCTAGGACTTCTAGTACTATGTTGAATAGCAGTGGTGATAGCGGACATCCCTGCCGTGTTCCTGACCTTAACGGAAAAGCTCTCAGTTTTTCTCCATTGAGAATGATACTTGCAGTGGGTTTTTCATAGATGGCTTTGATAATATTGAGGTATGTGCCTTCTATCCCTACACTTTGAAGAGTTTTTTTTTTTTTTAATTTATTTGTCAGAGAGAGTGAGCACAGGCAGACAGAGAGGCAGGCAGAGGCAGAGAGAGAAGCAGGCTCCCTGCCGAGCAAGGAGCCTAATGTGGGACTCGATCCCAGGACGCTGGGATCATGACCTGAGCAGAAGGCAGCCGCCCAACCAACTGAGCCACCCAGGCGTCCCTGAAGAGTTTTGATTAGGAGGGGATGTTGCACTTTGTCAAATGCTTTTTCAGCATCTATTGAGAGTATCATATGGTTCTTGTTCTTTCTTTTGTTAATGTATTGTATCACATTGATTGATTTGTGGATGTTGAACCAACCCTGCTGCCCTGGAAGAAATCCCACTTGATCGTGGTGAAAAATCCTTTTAATGTACTGTTGGATCCTATTGGCTAGTATTTTGATGAGAATTTTCGCATCTGTGTTCATCAAGGATATTGGTCTGTAATTCTCCTTTTTGATGGGATCCTTGTCTGGTTTGGGGATCAAGGTGATGCTGGCCTCATAAAATGAGTTTGGAAGTTTTCCTTCCATTTCAATTTTTTGGAATAGTTTCAGGAGAATAGGAATTAATTCTTCTTTAAATGTTTGGTAGAATTCCCCTGGGAAGCCGTCTGGCCCTGGGCTTTTGTTTGTTTGGAGATTTTTGATGACTGTTTCAATCTCCTTACTGGTTATGGGTCTGTTCATGTTTTCTATTTCCTCCTGGTCAGTTTTGCCAGTTTCTATATCTCTAGGAAAGCATCCATTTCTTCCAGATTGTCAAATTTGTTGGCATAGAGTTGCTCATAGTATGTTCTTATAATTGTTTGTATTTCTTTGGTGTTGGTTGTGATCTCTCCTCTTTCATTCATGATTTTATTTATTTGGGTCCTTTCTCTTTTCTTTTGGATAAGTCTGGCCAGGGGTTTATCAATCTTATTAATTCTTTTTTTTTAAGATTTTATTTATTTATTTGTTAGAGAGAGAGGGAGAGAGAGCGAACGAGCAATGGCAGACAGAGTGGCAGGCAGAGGCAGAGGGAGAAGCAGGCTCCCTGCTGAGCAAGGAGCCCAATGTGGGACTCGATCCCAGGACACTGGGATCATGACCCGAGCCGAAGGCAGCCACTTAACCAACTGAGCCACCCAGGTGTCCCAATCTTATTAATTCTTTCAAAGAACCAGCTCCTAGTTTCATTGATTTGTTCTATTATTTTTTTTTGGTTTCTATTTCATTGATTTCTGCTTTGATCTTTATTATTTCTCTTCTTCTGCTGTGTTTAGGCTTTCTTTGTTGTTCTTTCTCGAGCTCCTTTAGGTGTAGGGTTAGGTTGTGTATTTGAGACCTTTCTTGTTTCTTGAGAAAGACTTGTATCGCTATATATTTTCCTCTCAGGATTGTCTTTGCTGTGTCCCACAGATTTTGGACCGTTGTGTTTTCATTATCATTTGTTTCCATGATTTTTTTCAATTCTTCTTTAATTTCCTGGTTAACCCATTCATTCTTTAGAAGGATGCTGTTGAGTCTCCATGTATTTGGGTTCTTTCCAAATTTCCTCTTGTGATTAAGTTCTAGCTTCAGAGCATTGTGGTCTGAAAATATGCAGGGAATGATCCCAATCTTTTGATACCAGTTGAGACCTGATTTGTGACCCAGGATGTGATCTCTTCTGGAGAATGTTCCATGGGCACTAGAGAAGAATGTGTATTCTGTTGCTTTGGGATGGAATGTTCTGAACATATCTGTGATGTCCATCTGGTCCAGTGTGTCATTTAAGACCTTTATTTCCTTGTTGATCTTTTGCTTGGATGATCTGTCCATTTCAGTGAGGGGTGTGTTAAAGTCTCCTGCTATTATTGTATTCTTGTCAATGTGTTTCTTTGAATTTGTTATTAATTGGTTTATATAGTTGGCTGCTCCCATGTTAGGGGCATAGATATTTAAAATTGTTAGATCTTCTTGTTGGACAGACCCTTTGAGTATGATATAATGTCCTTCCTCATCTCTTATTATAGTCTTTGGCTTAAAATCTAATTGGTCTGATACAAGGATTGCTACCCCAGCTTTCTTCTGATGTCCATTAGCATGGTAAATTGTTTTCCACCCCCTCACTTTCAATCTGGAGGTGTCTTTGGGTCTAAAATGAGTTTCTTGTATGCAGCATATGGATGGGTTTTGGTTTTTTATCCATTCTGAAACCCTGTGTCTTTTGATTGGGGCATTTAGCCCATTTACGTTCAGGGTAACTATGAACTATGGGGTGCCTGGGTGGCTCAGTCAGTTAAGCATCTGCCTTTGGCTCAGGTCATGATCCCAGACTCTGGGATTGAGTCCTGCATGGGGCTCCCTGCTCCGTGGGGAGCCTGCTTTTCCTACTTCCTCTGCTGCTCCCCTTGCTTGTGCTCTCTCTCTCTCATCAAATAAAGAAATAAGATCTTTAAAATATACTTAATTTTTAAAATATTAAAAGAAATTTTTAAAGTAGGCTCCAAACCCAGCCTGGAGCTCAACGTGCGGCTCAAACCCACGACCCTGACATCAAGACCTGAGCTGAGATCAAGAGTCAGACACTCAAACAATTGAGACACCCAAATGCCCCTCAGTTTTTAAAATTGATCCCCCCAGTGTGGGGCTCAGACTCACAACTCCGAGATCAAGAGTTGCAGGCTCTCCCAAGTGAGCATCCACGTGTCCCCAGGCTGTTGTCCTTCTTTGTGGCAGCCTGAGCTGACTAATCCTTTGTCCTCCCTCTGTTTCTTTTTCCTTCTTTCCATCTTATTTCATGGCAGCAGTTTGAACTTAATGTGTATTAGTTTCCTTTGTTTGCTTATAGGTGATTGGTTGGGCAGCCTTGGCAGCATCTGTCCTAGAACTAATGTTGCGGGGCGTGGCTGGCTTGCCAGGTGGCTCAGGAAAATCTCTGTAAGCAGTGAAGGAGCTCATTCACATTCGGGGAGGGGTCACGTGGTAATTCAGCACCATTAAAAAAGTGGGTAATACATTCACATTGTTCAACAAGGTCTATTCAAAGAGTTTTCTTTTCTCCCTGTCCCCTATCCATCTGTTTCCTCTCTTGGCTTCCCAGGTCACTATTTTTATTAGTTTGTGCATACCTGTGTGTGTACCCATCCTTCCAGGGTTCCCAAGCTGAAGAATGAAAAGCAAAAATTTGTTTATATCTTATCTTTAAAAAAAAAAAGATAGGTTGTTGTACCGTTTTGTCTGGCTTTCTTTTCTTTTCTTTCTTTCTTTCTTTTTTTTTTTTAACTTCTCAATGTATCTTGGATTTCCATATCAACACATGGAGAATATCATCATTCTTTTTTATGGGTGCCTAGTGTCCCATCTTAGGAATATACTATAATCGAACCATGTAGCAAACCGTGTTTACTTTTCTTTCCTCCATAACTAACTATTTTCTCTGGTCCTAAGGATTGTATTTCCTTTTGTTTTTTTTTTTTAAAGATTTTATCTATTTATCTGACAGACAGAGATCACAAGTAGGCAGAGAGGCAGGCAGAGAGAGTGAGAGGGAAGCAGGCTCCCTGCCGAGCAGAGAGCCCGATGCAAGGCTTCATCCCAAGACCTGGGATCACAACCCAAGCTGAAGGCAGAGGCTTTAACCCACTGAGCCACCCAGGCACCCACCCCTAAGTATTTTAAAATTTCATTTTGCTGTGCATTAATCTGTGCTGATTTTTGTTTTTTATCTGGGTAGAGGGCCCTTTAAATCTGGAAATTTCTCTCTACTCTGGGAAATACTTTGAATTCTTTTCTGAAATTGTTTTGAATGATTTTCATTTTCCCTTTATTATGCAACTCTTAATATTCAAACTTATATTTCTAATTATGTCACCTTCTATCTTCTACTTTCTTTTTGCTCTGGTTTCCAGGAGATTTTCTCAAGTTCATTTTCCAATTACCTGTTGACTTGTGTGTGTGTGTGTGTGTGTGTGTGTGTGAATGCACACACATAAACTTAACTTTCTTTTTTTTTTTTTTAAGGTTTTATTTATTTATTTGAGAGAGGGTGAGAGACAGTCAAAGAAAGCATGAGCCAGGGGAAGAGGAGAGGGAGAATCAGGCTCCCCGTTGAGCAGGGAGCCCAATATGGGGCTCAATCCCAGGATACTGAGATCATGACTTGAGCTGAAGGCAGAGGCTTAACTGACTGAGCCATTCAGGTGCCCCTAAACTTAACTTCCTAAGACCTTTTTTTAAGTTTTCCAGATAGTCTTTTTTTTTTTAAAGATTTATTTATTTGGCAGACAGAGATCACAAGTAGGCAGAGAGGCAGGCAGAGAGAGAGGGGTAAGCAGGCTTCCTGCTGAGCAGAGAGCCCGATGTGGGGCTCGATCCCAGGACCCTGAGATCATGACCTGAGCTGAAGGCAGAGGCTTTAATCCACTGAGCCACTCAGGCACCCCAGATAGTCTTTTGTTATACCATACTGTTCCTTTCAGGGTGAGTGTTTCCTTACCTATCTTTCTGAGGATATTAATGGTAATTAATTTTAAGTTGTTTTCCCCTCCTTGTAGAGTCATTTTTCTTTCAAGTTCATCACTTTCTCTCCCCCCCACCCCCCACCCTCCCATTAATGGTCTTTGTCTCTCGTGTTCAAGGTTTTCCTCCAATGTTTTACTTAGTTGTTGGTTCACCTATAAGAGGGACTACAAAGCTGGAGCCCTTGGTGTATGAGTGAGGCTCATTGACACTGAGTCTTTCTATAGGGTGATCTGCCTAGCTGTTTGATTAAGAATTAATATTAGTGAGCACCTGGGTGGCTCAGTCATTAAGCGTCTACCTTTGGCTCAGGTCAAGGTCCCAGGGTCCTGGGATCGAGCCCCACATCGGGCTCCCTGCTTGGGTGAAGTCTGCTTCTCCCTCTCCCACTCCCCCTGCTTGTATTCCCTCTTTTGCTGTCTCTCTCTCTGTCAAAAAAAGGAAATAAAATCTTGAAAAGAAGAAAAAAGAATTAGTATTGGTATTTTCAGGTCTTCCCTCTTGGGTTACATGTGCTGTCCAGAGAAGACTCATAGCCTTTCCTGCCTAGAAGGTGAAGATGGGACTGCCAATGCTTCTTGAAGCCAGTGGGGATGAGAGGGCTGGGTGTATGTTGGGGGTTATCTCAGTATCCTCCTTTGTTTGCTTATCTCCCTTATTTTATGTGAGGCACACTAGCCTTTGACCTGCGCCTGGGTCCTTTGATGAAGAGACCTTCTCTTATCCCCTGTCCTGTGAATAAATCTCCTATGTTTTGCCTGGGGAGAGAAGGCACAGTGCTTAGCTCTGTAGAGTGACAGATAGCATTTGGGGGCCTGATTGCTTTTTTTTTTTTAATGTTATGTCAGTCACCATACATATGGTTTACATCATTAGTTTTTGATGTAGTGTTCCATGATTCATTGTTTGCATATAACACCCAGTGCTCCCTGCAATACATGCCCTCCTTAATACCCAACACGGGGCTCACCCATCCCCCTACCCCTTCCCCTCTAAAATCCTCAGTTTGATTCCTGGAATACATAGTCTCTTGTGGTTCGTCTCCCACTCCAATTCCCCCCCCTTCCTTCTCCTAATGTCCTCCATGCTATTCCTTATGTTCCACAAGTAAGTGAAACCATATGATAATTGACTTTCTCTGCTTGACTTATTTCACTCAACATAATCTCGTCTAGTCTCATCCATTTTGATGCAAAAGTTGGGTATTCATCCTTTCTGATGGGTGAGTAATATTCCATTGTATATATGGACCACATTTTCTTTATCCATTCATCTGTTGAAGGGCATCTCAGCCCTTTCCACAGTTAGGCTATTGTGGACATTGCTGCTATGAACTTGGGGTGCATATGCCCCTTCTTTTCACTACATCTATATCTTTGGGGTTACATTAGTGCAATTATAGGGTCATAGGGTAGCTCTATTTTTAATTTTTTGAGGAAACACCATACTGTTTTCTAAAGTGGCTGTATCAGCTTGCATTCCCACCAACAGTGTGAGAGCGCTCCCCTTTCTCCACATCCTCTCCAACACTTGCTGTCTTGTTAATTTTGGCCATTCTACTAGTGTGAGGTGGTATCTCAATGTGGTTTTGATTTGAATTTCCCTGATGGCTAATGATGAACATTTTTTCATGTGTCAGTTAGCCATTTATATGTCTTCTTTAGAGAAGTGTCTTCTCATGTCTTCTGCCAACTTTTCTACTTCATTATTTGTTTTTGAGTATTGAGTTTGAGGAGTTCTTTATAGATCTTGGATATCAGCCCTTTGTCTCTAGTGTTATTTTTGAATATCTTCTCCCATTCTGTGGGTTGCCTCTTTATTTTGTTGAATGTTTCCTTGGCTGTGCAGAAGCTTTTTATCTGATTGCTTCTTGATTAGAACTTCAGTGAATCCTTCTTACTTTAGCCTCTGATACCCTGTCTCTGGAGGACCTTAATAACATGACTTTAGTATATTTTATTAATCCAAAGTATGTCTTGAATTTGTCTACTCTTCTCCCCCTTGCTGCTCTACGGCAGGCCATCATTGTCTCCTGCTGGCACCAGTGCAGGAGCCTTCCAGCTGCTGGTCTCTGTCCTTTTTGTCTGTTTCTTTTCTCTCCTTACCTTTCCCTCTCTCCTTTTGCTCTTAAAAAAAAAAAGCTTATAATGTATTCAGCCTTATAAAGGCAGGAAATCCTGACACATGCTACAACATGGATAAACCTGGAGGACATTTTAGTAGGTGAAATAAGCCAGTCCCCAAGATTCAAATGCTATGTGATTCCACTGTGATGAGGTATCTAGAGCAGTCAAAGTCTCAGAAATGGAAAGTAGAATGTTGGTTGCCAGGGACTCAAAGGGGAGGAGAATAGGGCAGTGTTATTTAATGGGTACAGAGTTTCAGTTCTGCCAGATGAAAAGGTTCCAGGTGTTGCTTGCTGAAGGGTGTGAATCTAAGTAACACTATATACAGTACACCTAAAAATAGTTAAGATGATACATTTTATGTTAGATGTATTTTACCATAGTTTTCAAACAGCATAGAATGACTACAGAGTTTTTTTGTTTGTTTGTGTTTTTTTTTGTTTGTTTGTTTTATTTTTGTTTTTGTTGGGGGGGATGGTGGTGGTTGCAAACCTCTTGGTTCTAGACACCATAGCCTTGTGCCCTTGAAATGGATCACCTGTCTGGCCTCTGGCCGGTATCACAGTAAAACTATTTTCTCTCTTACCTCAAATCACCTTTGTAATATCCCTCAGGGCTGACAACAGCCTGACTCCATTCCAAAGGCCAGTGCCATTCTGTTCAAAGCTGAAGTTCACAAGAAAGACCTTGCATGGTTGTGCCCACCCCCGGGGATGGGGACAAGAGCTAGGTGGATCAATATTTGAAAATGATTTCTTATTCTTTGAGAATATCAAGTGGCCACTGGGCGTGAGAAAGCATCGGGAGTCTGCTACAGGGACTTGCTCACCCAGGTCTTCTCTACCACCAGGGCCTCTGGAGCCATTTGTTATCCATCCATTCATTCGCTCATTCATTCATTTCTTCATTCTCTTCAATTATTCCTGAACTGTTGAGCCTCTCTGTCAGGCCCTGGAGAGACAAGCAGATCTTTCACAGGCTGTGTTGAAATTTCGGCATGTCATTTCAGACTTCCCTTGCTCGGTGTGGTTTACTTAGGAGTAAAAATACGTAAGACACGTAGGAATAACATGACAAGAAATGCTGCAGAATCCATATGAAGAAAATCACAAAAATTTATTGACTGACTGAAAAGAAGACTCAAATAAATGGAGGTATGTGCTGCCAGTTTCTCTCAGTGTGATAAAGATGTCAGTTCTTTCCAAAATAATGTGTCATTTCACCCCATTCCAATCACTGTCTCAGCTGGGGACTTCTTTCTTCTTCTTCTTTTTTTTGGAATGTGTCAAATTATTCTCAAATTCTTAAAGAATAAGCTGGCTGGAATTGCCAGAAAGTTTAGAAAATGATGTATAATCAGAGGAGATTTGCATTTCCAGATTTAGAATGTACCCAAACTACACTCATGAAGACCATGTGGTTATTAGTATAGGAACCTAGTGTTGGATGGAACAGAAGAGTCTAGACACAGAGCCTGTTACCAAAGAGGGATTAGCGGATGATAAAGGTGAAAGATGAACTATTTGATGAATTCTAAAGTAACCACTTGGAAAGAAAATAGAATCCAGCCTTTCCTCACACAATATACCAAAACAAATTTTAGTTCTCTTAAAGGGTTAAATACAAAAGTTACCATCATAAAAATAAAGCTAGGAAAATTGTGAGTCTCTTAATACCAGTCAACAGAAGTAAGATTTCAAAGGAGGAAAATGACTGATGACTATACATAAAATGAACATTTCTAGAAGTTAAAAAAACTTGCCCAAGAGCCTGGGTGGCTCAGTTGGTTAAGCGGCTGCCTTCGGCTTGGGTCATAATTCTGGGGTCCTGGGATCGAGTCCCACATTGGGCTCCCTGCTCGGTGGAGAGCCTGCTTCTCTCTCTCCCTCTGCCTGCTGCTCTGCTTACTTGTGCTCTCTCTCTGTCAAATAAATAAATTAAATCTTAAAAAAAAAAAACTTGCCCAAGAAAAAAAATGCTGATAAAATATCTTGGAAAAATATTTTTTTTCCAGAGGATTTTGTCAATATACAAATGCATAAGAGTAATACTAAAGCCCTCCTGGGAAAATTGATAAAGGGAATAAACTGGCAATTAACAGAAAAGGAAGCACCAACAGCTAGGAAACATGAAATACTTGTCAACTGTTCAACACTTCTCCCTTTAAAGAAATACATTTGAAGGGCACCTAGGTGGCAGTTGCCTTCAGCTTAGGTCATGATCCCCAGGTCCTGGGATTGAGCCCCATGTCAGCTCCCTGCTCAGCCGGGAGTCTACTTCCCCCTCTGCCCCCGCCCCCCAAACTTGTGTGTGTTTTTGCACGCTCTCCCTCTCTCTCTCTGTCAAATACATAACTTAAATCTGAAAAAACATTTGATATAATGGTCTTTGTGTGTTCAATAAGAGAATCATGTTTTAAAAGAAACTTAAAGACCCTAATGTTAATGGAAATGGGATAATATAGTAGAATTAGTAAGACAAGGAGAAATGTATGAAAGAAAACTGGTTAGGCATGCACTGAAAGTCAAATAATGCATTTGGAAAGAAAAAAAGATAGTTTTCACTTTGGGCTATTCATTGACTCTGTTGGTAGAAATGTAGATTGATATATAACTTTTAGTTAAAACAATTTGGCTGGTCTTATCAGGAACCTTAAAAAGTCAGTGAACAGGGTTCTACAAGTGAGTTTCTGAGAATCCTTCCTCAAGGATAAAAGATGTATATACAGGTTTACATATGTGGATGTGAGTCCGTTTATTGATAAAAGCTTAAAATGTGGGAAGAAGCTGGAAATCCAGAAATAGCAGATTATTTAAAGAAATCATGTTAAGCATGCTTGAGAGAATAACAATAGAATGAGATGTAAAGATTATAAATACAACATGGTCGTGTTGTGATAAAAAATAGATATGCTTAGAAAATACTTCGGAAAGAAAGGGGCCAAAGTCTTATATGTGGTTGGTGGGATTGTTGGCAGCTTTAATTTTTTTTTTTTTTTGTACATTTGGGTGTTCTCTCTTTTTCCTTCTTTGAGCAGTTCTTAGTGTTTTAATAATCACAAGCTTCTCCACAAGAGATACTTATTATTTAAACAGGCAGTTCATTGATATTTTAAGACTTGTAGGACTTTTCGATGCTGTTAATATTTGATTGTTAACATTCTTAAAAAATGGAGGGAGGACTTCTCTTTCTGTCACTTGAGGATTTGTGCCTGTTTCCTTGAGTCCTGATTGAGTTTGGATGTAAGACATGAAAGGTAAGTAGTGGGGGGAGTTTCCATTTGTCCTGGAGAGCTATTGAAGATCATTGGAATGGGGGATGTGTTTTAGGAGTCGAAGTAAATTCTGTTGTGAAGGACTGAAGATCAATATAGAAATGTCTCTCTTTTCTTTTTCAAGTGACAGTTGAGGGAGAAAGATAGATCATTAATCACTGCCTATTTGGAGGCTGTTCACGAACTGCTTTTAAAAACCAGTGCATGGTTCAGCAACTTTGCCATTTCTTCAGCTGGCCAGTTTCAGTGGATCTGTTTAATTAGATTTCAACACGGCATCTGTAGCCCCAGTAAATTCAAATAATTAAGCTTCATAATTTCTTGTGTGTTATAAATGTCACTAAAACTCCTGTTGCAGAACAGATCATTTCTTTGGTAATTGCAATTTCTGTCATGAATTGTTTCATCACTTATAGCAATCAGAACTTTGAGATAATTTCTTAAAATTGGACTCAATTGAATAATTTTTTTTTTGCATTGGATCTCCTTATCCATTTTTCTGCTTTTATTCCTCAATTATTTGGGCCCGTTTACTTGCTTTGAATGTAGAGAAGGACATGGGCAGATGCTCTCAAGAAGCTAGACGACCAGATTTGGAGTTAGGCTGGGAGGAAGGTGGGGCTGGTGTTCCTTCAAGGTGGTAGTCTGTTCTCTCTGGTGGGGTCTCATCTGGGAACATGCATAATAAGGGATTCTGGGGACCAGAACTGGCCTTTGGTGTCCATCAGTAACTGAAGTCCTTTTCAAGTGTTTGTTGTGGCTCCTCATTCTCTTTAGAAGTAGACCAGGCAGTAGAAGTAGATCAGGCAATACAGGAGGGGGTTGTGGCAGCTGAGTGGGACCTCAGGAAATCATTGCTAGTCATTTGGAGGATCCCTGCAGATTCTGATGGCCACTAAATGAGTTAACAATTATTGAGAACTTGGGGTGTGCTTAGAATAGTCTTCAGTGCTGTGACTACAGACACACATCTTAATCTCCTGCCCTCCTCTGTGAAGCAGAGGTATGACTTTCTTGCCTGGCATTTGGGGCTTCTTCATCTGGCTTTCATCTTCCCTGCTCATCCTAATGCCCAGTTCTCTCCAGCTGCATGGGATGGTCTGCCATCTTGGCTCACGTTACTGTTACGTGCTAACTGGAAATGTCTTTAAAACCCCTTGTTTCTGTAACACATGGGCTCATTCCTCAAGTCCAGCCCCCATGCCATCTCTCCTTTGAAACATTCCTCAGATTCCAAAGCCATGAGCAGTGGCTCTGATCTCTGAAGATGCTGCATCTTTTCTCTCACTCTCTGGAACAGGTGTTACATTCTACCCTGGGCTCTGGCTCTTGGTCGAAATCTTTTTGCCCTCCTCAGGGCATGGACTCTTGTTTGGTTTCCTAGAGAGACAAGCTATTGTGCCTGTTGGTTCCACAGATGAAGTTTTCTGTGGATATATTGATTTGGGACAAATCCACATGGGGGCAAGGACTGCAGGGATGGTGGTCACCCCGACAAGCTATGGGGGTGGTATAGTCTGACAAGCGATGAATTCACTAATACCTCTTTTCATTCTATTTAATTTCTAAAATTATTTAAAAATTATCTTTTATTAATTAAAATTATTTTTTAAAAATTGTGGTAAAATATACACAACATAAAATTACCATTTTAACTGTTTGTAAGTATGCAGTCCAGCGATGTTAACTGTACCCACGTTAAGAGAAATCATCCCACCATCCATCTCTAGAGGTTTTTTTTCATCTTGTAAAATGGAGATACTGTTTCTTCCTTCCCCCTGCCCCTGACAGTTATATTCTACTTTCTGTCTCAATGAATTTGACAATGCACCTTATATAGAAAGAATCATGTAGTATTTGTCCTTTTGTGATGGGCTCAATGCACTGAGTGTAATGTCTTCAGATTTGAGCCATATCGTAGCAGGCATCAGAATTTCTTTCCTTTTTAAGGCTGAATAATATTCCATTGTACACACATCACATTATGATTATCCAGTTATCTGTTGATGGACACTTGGGTTGCTTCCATATCTGGCTCTTGTGAATAATGCTGCCATCAGCATGGGTGCACAAGTACCCTTTCGAGTCCCTACTTTCGTTTCTTTTGATTATGTACCCAGAAGTGATTGCTGCATCATAAGGTAACCTTGTATCTCATTTTTTAAGGAACTACCCCATTGTTTTCCATAGTGCTGTACTCTTCTACATTCTCACCAGCAGCTGTAGAGTTCTCATTTTATAGAAGATGGAAAAAACTGGGGGTGCCTGGATGGCTCAGTGGGTTAAGCTTCTGCCTTCGGCTCAGGTCATGATCTCAGGGTCCTGGGATCAAGCCCCACATCGGGCTCTCTGCTCAGCGGGGAGCCTGCTTCCCTCTGTCCCTCTCTGTCTGCCTCTCTGCCTACTTGTGATCTCTCTCTCTCTGTCAAATAAATAAATAAAATCTTAAAAAAAAGAAGATGGAAAAAACTGAACACTGAGGAATTAAATAACTTGCCCAGACTTGTGTAGCGATGAAGGGACCACACTGGTACCTAAGCCCAAGTGTGCCTCATTCAAAGGCATGTGCTCAGTCATGCCCCGAGCTATGCATTCTAGGCCTGTGTGGCTGCAGGTAACAGAAAGGCTCTCCTACAGTGTTGTCAACACTCAGGCTTTGGTATTTCCTAGTTAATGAATGGTCTTAAAGGGA
>RCUC01109432.1:0-20414 GCA_003697995.1 Taxidea taxus jeffersonii
CCCCCCCAGGCCAACGGGGGCTCCTCGGGCGCAGGGTGCTCAGCTTCTGCCCGGGCCCCACTCAGTCCGGGGTCCGAGTCACAGCTCCCCTCCCCCCACCCCGCCTCTCCCCAGCGCCCCCGGCCCTTTAACTGGCCCCTTCCCGGCCCCCACTGCCCAGGGGTCCAGGGCCAGGCCTGGGCCCCCCACCGTTTCCGGGGTTCAAGCCCCGCCCACCGCCGGATCCCGGGGAGGGGGGGGTCCCTGTAACCTGCCCCCCTCCCCTGGGCCCGCCCCTAGACTGCGGCCCCCTGCCCTAGGGCTACCGGGCGAGTGGAGGGGGGTGAGGGAAGCTGCTCCGGCCCCGCCCCCCCAGCCTGCGCGCGCCCCCGCCCTCTCCCCCTCCCCCCAGCGCGCGACCCTCCAGAGATAGGGATTTAAATAAAATTTGAATAAATCCCCTTCCTCAAGGCGGAGGATGGAAGGAAAGGATGGAAGGGGGCAGGGAAAGGGGGAGGGGGCAATTGGGGTGCCTCAGCCCCCCTGGTCCCCCGGCCCCGCGCTGCTTCGGCCCGGGGCCCTGGCCGCCTCTCTCATCCCTCCTGAGCTCCTTCCTCCTTCCTCCTCTCTTCCCCCACCCCTCCCTCCTCCTTCCCTCCTCCTCCTCCTCTTTACTCCCTCCTTCTCCCAGAGGAACCCCGCCCCCTGCCCCCTCCTTTCCCCACCACCTCCACTTTCCAGGACGAACACGCGCAGGGCACGACGGAAATCGTAGTCCTGCGGACGCCGGTGATACCGTGGGAACAATGAGATGCTGGGGCCAGCGGGGACTACAAACAAGATGGCGGAGGGCGTGCCAAGCAGGGAGCCGAGGATGCCGGGAGTTATAGTCCGGTTGCCCCGAGGCTCCCCGTTGCAGAGGATAGAGAAGGAGCGGGAACGATGACTACAAACAAGATGGCCTTCTCCCCCGACCCGACCTCTTTCCCAGGCACTCACACGCCCTCCTGTCCACAACCCTCCGCGTGTGTGGTACCTGACGGGAGTCGCAGTCCATCTGCTGCCTTCCCGCTGCCATTTCTACTCGTCAGGAACAATGGAAAGGTGAAAAGGAACGAGGACTACAAGCAAGATGGCGGAAGAGGGGCGTACACCTGACTAGTAGTCGATCTTACGAGGTGCGATGGGAATAGTAGTCTTCTGGCCTTCTAGTGTGCCTTAAGAATGGCGGAACCACGAGAATAAAGAGACTACCATAAAGATGGCAGGCTACCTGGCCTCTCCCCTTCGCCTCATTCTACCACCTTGGGCACCTCGCCCGCCTGTAACATCGAAATCCCACTCCCGGTGGCGCAGAGCCTGACGGAAGTTGCAGTCTTCCCAGGTCCGCTCTATTATCTTCGGTGGAGACAATGGAAGGGAATAGGGGCGGGGACAACTAGCAAAGATGGCGGCCGAAGAGAAGGGGAGATGGCGACTTGGGATTTGTAGTCCACGCGCTAGGGTTGTTCTCTTGTAAGAACGTGGGAAAGGACTACAATGATGATGGCGGACCATCACTTGCTCTCTGTGGCAGTGCCTGCTGGGGGACGTAGTCCCTTCCTAAGCTCTCCAGAGAAAGGCCGTGGGCTGTTAAAATGTGCATCACCGCGGACACGCCAAATTGAGAGCCTACGGAAAGCGAGAGTGTCTTTCTCCTCCCCCCACCACCTCTTTCCGAACGACCTGCTGGGAATTGTAGTCCCACGCCCTCTACTCGCTAGTGGAGGGGGAGAATTTATGTCACCAGTGGGGCTCAATGCGGGTGAGGGAGAAAGACGTGCGGGAGATCTAAGGAATATATAATGTCCGCCCCCGCGTGTGGCAAGGACTCTTAAGGGCCCTTGAGGGTAAGGCTCTTAAAGGAAAACAACAGTAAACAGTATTGGCGCGACAAGGGAGGCGTGGTTCTCGCCGAAAGTACCGTCACGCTGTTGTCCCTCGGAAAGCTTGGGCGCCTCACATCCGATGCTTGTTCCCCCCAGACCTCAAGGAATCAGTATCGGTACCCTCCCGGTCGTGAGGGCTCCAGGGAAGAGGCTCTGAAGCCATACAAAACCCCCGCCCCTCCTTAGGAAGTCACTAAACCTCGGTTTTCTCATCTGAGAAATGGGGATAATGATACCTACCACCAAGAAGAGTTAGGTGTGTTAGGACGATGTTCACCAAAGTGCCCAGATCAGGGCCTGACACGGGACACGTGTTGGTAGTTCCTTTTTCGAGGTCCCTTCCTGCCCAGCTCTTCTGGGATCCCAGGAATCCATCATGCCGGAAGGGGTTAGCTCCTGTGAGAAGAAAACTGGGGCCGGCAGTCTGCTCCCATCTTGAGCCTCACCCCCTCCTCCACCAGCACCCTCCCGCCCCCTCATCTGAGCCCTCCAGCGTCCACTACCGAGCACTGCTCCCAGGGGGCGCCCATTCTCCATTTGACTGAGGTCCTGCAGCCTGGCCAGACTCCTCAGTCTCAAGTTGTAGGTTGTGCCTCCTGCCGGCCTCATCGCCAACCAGCCTTGGAGGCATCCCTCTAGACATCTCAGCTGCCCTCTAGACATCTCAGCTGCCCTCTAGACATCTCAGCTGCCAAAGCAAATGGGGCTGCTTCCCACCTTTGTGCCTTTCTCACCTGCCTTCTTGATCTTCCTCCTCTGCCTGGAAAACTACTCACTTCTGACCCCAAGGCAGCCCTCCTGCTCTCCTCTCCTGTGTTTGAGAGAAGAGAGTCAGAGGGCCCTGCGGAAGACTTGGTGGGTGTGGTTTTTCTGTCCTTCGGAAGTTAACGGCGGTCAGTGTATGGTGGTCTTAAGTTTGCAGGGACTGGCTTGAGTCTGAACTGAGGCTCCTTCCATCTCCCATCTTGTCAGGAAGTCCTTGGCTCCCAGATGATTGTCTCCTCTGTGTCCTCGCTGCCTTAGCGTTGGCTTGCGTGATTGTTCAGGACTTTCTCAACGGCTTTCCCCACTGCCTGTTAGGTCCTTCCCCTTCTCCCATCCCACTTCTCTACTCTTCATCTTTCAGATTTCTGTTTAAATGCCGCTGTCCCAATGAAGTCTTCCTGTAATTCCCAGATGAATTTCATTTATTGAGTCACTACATTGTAAGCTTTATGAGGTGTCCACTTCTGTGTTAATTCGGTGCTTTCAACATCTCATCCGATCCTCAGAAGAATCCTATGAGGTAGAACCCTTTTATAGATGAGAAAACTGGAGACCCGGTTTCCAGAACCCAGAACTCCAGAACCCACGCTGAGGACTACTGCAACATCTGCAAAGGGATCAAATTTAGCCAGATGTGTAAGCATAGTTTGGAACAAAAACAATTGTTTGCAAAATTGTCCTGCAAAAATGGGTTTCCACTTTCACTTGAAATCCTGAAATCTAGCACTTTGGAAGGATGGCTTAGGACCACTCACTGGTGGTGGTTTTCTTTGTGACGGCCTGGACTATAGGACTACAGGCCAGTTGCAGAAATAGGTCAGACCCCTCAATCCCTAGAGGAACCGCTAAAAAGGAATAAAGGGCACTTGCCTCCTTTCAGAACTATCCGTAGCCTTGAAGGGAGCACACTGAATTCAGCAGCTGGAGCAGCCCATTTATCCTGCCGTCCCTTCCTGTCCTGAAGGCTGCTCACTGCTCTTCCTTCTCCATCTCTTCTGGATCTCTGTAGATGTTGGTAGCTTCTAGATCAGCCAGGATAGGCTAGGTTAAGTTGCAGTAACAACACCAAGTTTGGGTGGCTCTAACAAAGGTCTGTTTCTTACTCTTGCTGCATGTCTAGTGCAGGTGCCCTGCTGCTTCCAGTCCCTCAGGGAAGAGATCCACCTCCATATGAGCTTCCACGGGACAGTTCTGCTCCCATTGTATTGGCCAGTCCATAACCTGACCTAACCTCAAAGGAGTCAGAACACAGAGGTCTCCACAGGCCTGGAAGAACTGGAACACTTGTGAGCAACCCTAATGACAAACGCAGCTTCTTAAGAGCCCTAGGGGAAGTTGGTTGCCTCCATATAGAAGATTTTCTGGGCAAGCATTCACTAGGAGACAGCTGCTGAGTGAGCTCTTCTGTTGTCCTATGGTATGGCAACATCCACAGGAAGGAGAGAGAAGTCTGAAATACACCCAACTAGAGTGGACAGGTGAACAGAAAAATGCCTCTGTGGGAGGCATTAGTCATCACTAAAATCAAGGTGCACCTCGGGGTGTCTGGGTGGCTCAGTCGGTTAAGCGTCCAACCCTTGGTTTTGGCTCGAGTCATGGACTCAGGGTTGTGAGATGGAGCCCCAAGTCAGGCTCTGCACCCAGCTCAGGGTCTGCTGGAGATTCTATCTTTCCTTCTCCCTCTACCCCTCCCCCCTGCTCTCCCCTGCTCTCTTCTTACATAAATAAATAAATAAATAAAATCTTAAAAAAAAAAAAAGGCGAGGTAAAGCTGCCTGGATCTGATCCATGAAGATTCCAGAAATGAAATTCTCACCGATGAGTGTGGCTTCAGGTGACCTGCTTCTCCCTCTCCCTCTGCCTCTCTCCCCCACTTGTGTTCTCCATCCCTCTGCTCTCTCTCTCTCAAATACTTTTTTTAAAAAATCTTAAAAAAAAAAAAAAAATGGGGGCCCGGGGGGCTCAGTGGGTTAAAACCCCTGCCCTTTGCTCAGGGTATTGATCCCAGGGTCCTGGGATCAAGCCCCACATCGGGCTCTCTGCTCAGCGGGGAGCCTGCTTCCTCCCCCCCCCCCCCCCCCCCCCCCTCTCTCTGTCTGCCTCTCTGCCTACTTGTGATCTCTGTCTGTCAAATAAATAAATAAAATCTTAAAAAAAAAAAAAAGAAACTGGAATCCTTGTGCATTGCTGACAGCAGTGTAAAATACTGCAGCCAATGTGGAGGACAGACAGTATGGTAGGTCCTCAAAAAAAAAAAAAAAGAAAAAAGACACTCATGAATTTAATGTGTAATTAATCAGTTAATCAAACATAGAATTACCATATGATCTGGCAATCCCATTTTGGGGTATGTATCCAAAAGAATTGAAAGCAGAAACTGGAACAGATACTTGCACACACACGGTCATAGCAGAATTATTCATTAATCACCGAACTAAATGTCTGCCAGTGGGTGACCGGATAGATCAAAGGTTGGTGTATATATATATATATATATGCAATGAGATATTTTTCAACTTTAAAAAGGCATGAAATGCTGCTACAAGCCACAACATGTATGAACCTTGAAGACATGGTACTAAGTGAAACAAACCAGACACCCACTGTGTCTGGGGCACCTCGAGTAGTCACATTCACAGAGACAAAGTGGAATGGTGGTTACCCAGGGCCTGGGGAAGAGAGAATGGTGAGTTATTGTTCAATGGGTACAGAATTTCAAATTAGGAAAATTAAAAAGTTCTGGAGATAGATGGTGCTCATGGTCCCCAAGAATGTGGATATACTGAAGGCCACTGAAATGTACACTTAAAAATGATTAAAATGGGGGCACCTGGATGGCTCAGTGATGAAAATGGTAAATTTTATGTTATATATATTTGACCGCAAGCTACAACAGCAACAAACCACTTCACTATAATAAGGGGGGAAGAAGAACAGAATTGCAACAAATTTTCTGATTTTTTTAAAGATTTAATTTATTTTTAAAAGCGGTTTTTTTTAAGATTATTTATTTATTTATTGGACACAGAGCTCACAAGTAGGCAGAGAGGCAGGCAGAGAGAGAGGGGGAAGCAGGCTCCCTGCTGAGCAGAGAGCCAATTCCTGGACCCTGGGATCATGACCTGAGCAGAAGTCAGAGGCTTTAACCCACTGAGCCACCCAAGCACCCAAGATTTTATTTATTTATTTGAGATAGAGAGAGAGAGAAAGCGAGCATGAAGGGTGGGGGGAGGTAGGCAGAGAGAGAGGGAGAAGCAGCCAAGCAGCCTCCCCTGTCAGTAAGGAACCTGATGTTGGACTCGATCCCAGCACCCCAGGACTATGACCCAGTCAAAGGCAAAGGCTTAACCAACTGAACCCCGGGGCCCCATGTTTTCTTATTTAGAAAAGATACAGAAGATACAGATTTAAATGATGCCGTGAACTCAGGATATTACTTGGAAACTTTTAACATTTATATTGTGTATATTGTGTATGTATTATACACACATATATTATGTATATGTGTGTATATTATATGTATATATGTATATATTATACACACATATATATTCACATTTATATTCTAGTCATATTTATTTTCTTGTAAAAACAGAATAGATAGCTAAAATTGTGACTTAAAAACAAACAACAGGCGGCACCTGGGTGGCTCAGTTGGTTAAGCCTCTGCCTTCAGCTCAGGTAGTGATTCCAGGGTCCTGGGATAGAGCCCCACATCAGGCTCCCTGCTCAGCAGGAAGCTTGCTTCTTCCTCTCCCACTCCCCCTGCTTGTGTTCCCTCTCTCTCTGTGTCTCTCTGTCAAATAATTAAATAAAATCTTTAAATAAACAAACAACAGGGGCAACTGGGTGGCTCAGTTGGTTAGGTGACTGCCTTTGGCTCAGGTCATGATCTTGGGGTCCTGGGATCAAATCCCGAGTCAGGCTCCCTACTCAGCATGGAGCCTGCTTCTCCTTTGTCCACTCTCACTGCTTGTTCTCTCTCTCTCTGTCAAATAAATAAATAAAATCGTTAAAAAAAATAAAAAAAAATAAAAACAAACAACTAGTATGAGATGATTTTGAGCAACTTTTAAAACATTTTTGGGTTTGGGGCGCCTGGGTGACTCAGTGGGTTGGGCCACTGCCTTCAGCTCAGGTCATGGTCCCAGGGTCCTGGGATCAAGACCCGCATCTGTCTCTCTGCTCAGCAGGGAGCCTGCTTCCCCCTCCCTCTCTGTCTGCCTCTCTGCCTACCTGTGATCTCTGTCTGTGAAATAAATAAATAAAATCTTTAAAAAAAACATTTTTTTTAATTTTAATTCCAGTTAGCACACAGCGTTATATTAATTTCACATGTACAATATAGTGACTCAACAATTCCATACATCACCCTGTGCTCATTAGGACAAGGGCACTACTTAATCCCCATCCCCCCCTTCTGGGAACATCAGTGTGTCCTCAGTTGTTAAGAGTCTAGGGGCGCCTGGGTGGGTCAGTCAATTAAGTGGCCTGCCTTTAGCTCAGGTCATGATCCTGGAGTCCTGGGATAGAGCCCTGCAACGAGTCTTACTCATATCCCTCTCCCTCTGCTCCTGCTCAGACTCGCTCTCTGGCTTGCTCTCTCTTGCTCACTCACTCTCTCAAATAAAGAAATAAAATCTTTAAAAAAAAAAAAAAAGAGTCTTTTTCTTTAGGGGCGCCTGGGTGGCTCAGTCCGTTGAACGCCCCGTCTTGGTTTCGGGTCAGGTCATGATCTCACGGGTCCTGAGACAGAGCCCCAGGTTGAAAGCAGGGAATTTAAAAAAAAAAAAAAAAGAAAGAAAGAAAGCAGGGAATTGACTTGAAGATTCCCTCCTGATGCCCCTCCCCCCACGCGGCGCGCACAATCGCGGCGCTCTCTCTCATTCTCTCTCCCTCTCAAATAAATAATTCTTCTTGAAAAAAGAGTCTGTTTCTTTGTCTTTCTCTCTCATTCTTTTTTCTCTTTGCTTGTTTGCTTTGTTTCCTAAATTCCACGTGAGTGAAATCATATGGTACTTGTCTTTCTCTGACTTATCTGGCTTCGCGTTATACTCTCCAGTTCCACCCATGTGGCTGCAAATGGTTGAGCAATGTTATTAAGTGGAAAAAGCAAGGGGCAGAATAATGTGTATGATTTGCTACTGTTTGCTTTAAACAGGCAAAATCCAAACACAACCTATTTGATTGCATATGCATAATATGCTCTTGGAAGGATTCAGAAGAAACAAGTAGCTACAGTTCCCTCCAGGGTGGGGAACTGGGTGGCTGGGAAGTAGAGGTGGGAGGAAACGCTTGCACTCGTCCGATGCATATTTTTAAAAATATTTTACTTATTTGACACACAGAGAGAGAAAGAGAGAGCGCACAAGCAGGGGGAGCAGAGGGAGAAGCAGGCTCCCCACTGATCAAGGAGTCTGATGTGGGGCTCTATCCCAGGGTCCTGGGATCATGACCTGAGCCAAAGGCAGATGCCCAACGAACTGAGCCACCCAGGGTCCCCAATCACATGCCTTTTCGACACCTTTGCATATTGAATCAAATGAGTTACCTGTCCCAGAATGACATTACCTTTGTAAAGAATCACACACAGTTGTAAAGAATCAAATGGTGTTAAAAGTTTTCTGGGGGTTCCCCGGGGGGCTCAGTCATTAAGCGTTTGCCTTGGGCTCAGGTCATGATCCCAGGGTCCTGGGATCGAGCCCCACATCGGGCTCCCTGCTCTATGGGAAGCCGCTTCTTTCTCTTTTACTCCCCCTGCTTGTAGTTCCTCTCTTGCTGTCTCTATCTCTGTCAAAAAAATAAACAGAATCTAAAAAAAAAAAAAAAAAGTTTTCTGGAAAATTCTAAGGTACACATATCTGGTTGAGGACTGCAACCACTAGATTGAATAAATGAGTATTAAACACATCTTGTATGCCAAGGCAGCTATGATGCCTTATCCAGAATGTCTAGAGATGAGGGTTGGGGATTTATTCCCCCCATGCTCTAGAATCTGTAAAACAGATTGTGGCCTCCTGCACAATGCTACATCCTTCTAAAATCTCTATGCAGAGCCCTGAACTCCCATGTAATACCTTCCCACCAGCTGCTACTGGGCCTCCTGCCTCGCTGCCCTTTCTGAAATGAGCCCAGCTTCCCCATCTCTGCAGGCTCAGGGCAAACTCTAAACTCCAGTTGGTCCTTCAAAGATACTAGAAACCCCTGGGGGCTTGGATTTGCTGCTGCCCAAAGCTCTCAATTCTACCAGAATGACCTGAATCCCACTTCCTTTGGTTAAACAGAGGTCAGGAATCAGCCATTTCCCACAGCCAGCTGCCTGCCATGCCTAATTCTATCATTCCTTCTTTCTTTTTTCCCCTCCTTCCTTCCTCTTTTTTTTTTTCTTTTTGTATTTATGGTCATTGGCTTCTTTTGTCATTGTCTTTCCTAACAATTAAAATACAGTCGATATGCAACAGCTTTAGAAACTGTATGTTCCTTCAACTGGTAGTGTACCATTAACTTCAATTCATTTTGCTTTTTAACTCTATCATGGAAAAGTTTGAACACATGTAAAAGTAGGAGCAGTATAACAACCCCCCATATCCGTGAAACCATTACCTATATATGACTAATCCAGTTTCCACTATACCTCTAGGCCTCCCCTCCTCCAACCCCTATTATATTATTTTAAAGCAAATCCCAGACATCATAACTTTTCATTTACAATATTCTTCAGGATTGGGGACCAGGGTGGCTCAGTTGGCTAAGCGTCTGCCTTCTGTTCAGGTCATGCTCTCAGAGTCCTGGGATGGAGCCCTGAGTCAGGCTTCCTGCTCAGTGGGGAGTCTGCTTTTCCCTCTCCCTCTGCCCCTACCCTGCCCCTCCATGCTCTCCCTCTCTCTCTCTCAAATAAATAAATAAAATCTTTTTTAATAAGATTTTATTTATTTATTTGACAGAGAGAGAGAGATCACAAGTAGGCAGAAAGGCCGGCAGAGGTTGGGAGGGGGCGGGGAGAAGGCTCCCTGCTGAGCAGAGAGCCCGATGCAGGGCTTGATCCCAGGACCCCGGGATCATGACCTGAGCCAAAGCAGAGGCTTTAACCCACTGAGCCACCCAGGTGCCCCCAAATAAATAAAATCTTTAAAAAAATATATTCTTCAGGATATACTTCTAAGACATAAGGAATTATTTTAACATGACCACAGACATTTGTCACATATAAGTAAATAATGGTAATTCCTTAATATCACCTAATACATAGTCCATGTTCCAATTTCTTGGGTTATCTCCTAAATGTTTCTGTACAGTTGGTTTGTTGAAGTCAGGACCCAAACCAAGCTCACACATTGCACTTGGTTGTTGAAATAGGGAGCTTCTTATGTTGCTCCAAGTGATCCTTGCCTGCTGGTATTCTGCTCCCCTTGATGTAGGCTGGACCTCGTAACTTGCTTGTACGATGACTAGAATCAGCAAAAGTGACAGGACCGCACTTCCAAGAGAAGGTTGCGAAAGGCTGTGACTTCCATCTCAGCACTCCTCTCCGGCTCTTCTCTGCTTCTCTGATAAAGCAAGATGTCATGTTGTGAGCTGCCCCACAGAGAAGTCCACGTGGCAAGACCCGAGAGCAGCCTCCGACTAAAAGCCAGGAAAGGACTGAGGCCCTCAGACTACCAGCCCTTGAGAAACCAAACCCCGCCAACATCACGTGGGTGAACTTGGAAGTGGCTGCCCGTGCCCCTCGAGATGACCGCAGCCCTGACATTGTCGGCAGGCTTGCGAGAGCCTCTCAGCCTGGATCCCTGACCCACTTGTTACACAGCAGTAAATAACTAATCCCGTGGTTATGTCTTCTGAATCTCTTTACAACAGTTTGCCTACGTCCTGTGGCCTTTTCCTTGCCAGGCCCGGTCCTATTTGGAAGACAGAGTCATGTGTATTAATCAGTGTCCCTCAAAGTGGGACCCAGAATCCCCAGGGAGATGGGGTGGTGTCTCCCGTAAAAGATGCAGACGCCCCGACTCCTTGGAACTTCCTGAATCTTGGAGTAGGGATCAGGGATCTGGACCTCTAAGAACATCCCAGGGGATCCTTGCATCCTTGGGAGGCTGGAAGCCGACAGAGTTGGTCTAAAGGCTTGGCTTTCACACCCTCTGTGGAGCGCTGTGTGATCTCACCTCTCTGAACCTCTGTCTCCTCATCTGCAGAATATAATGATTCTCACAGCATTTACTTGGTAGGAGGCTATGCCTAACTGTTCCCTCTCCTACTCTCTGGATTCATGGATTCACACTCTTACGGGAGAAAGAAAGGGATTAGGTTACAGGTAGAGTGGGGGAATTGGTCCCACAAGTATTCTCACACGTATTCTCACACACTCAAGTGTTACTGGCAAGCACAGATACATTCAAGTCCTTGCATGGGAGAGACAACCTGATTTTTCAGTTTGCCAAGCAAAGGTTTCTTCTGCGCACGAAGGCAACTTAAACTATTTATGGGAAAATCAGCCAAATTGCATATGAACTGTTGAAGATTTAAGAAATTCTGGGGAGGGGCGCCTGGGTGGCCCAGTGGGTTAAGCCTCTGCCTTCGGCTCAGATCATGATCTCAGGGTCCTGAGATCAAACCCCCGAATCGGGCTCTCCGCTCGGCGGGGAGCCAGCTTCCTCCTCTCTCTCTGCCTGCCTCTCTGCCTACTTGTGATCTCTGTCAAATAAATAAATAAAATCTTAAAAAAAAAATTCTGGGGAGTCTGAAATGTTAAACACCCATTTTTTTAGATTTTATTTTTTTATTTGATGAAGAGAGACACAGCAAGAAAGGGAACACAAGCAGGGGGAGCGGGAGAGGAAGAAGCAGGCTTCCCGATGAGCAGGAAGCCCCATGTAGGTCTCGATCCCAGGACCTGGGATCATGACCTGAGCTGAAGGCAAATGCTTAACAGACTGAGCCACCCAGGCTCCAATATGTATATATTTAATGATTACCCCCATAACTTTAGTTAACATTCATCTCTTCACGTAATTACGCAAAAATGTTTTTACCTTTGATGAGAACCTTTAGGATTTATTCTCTTAGCAAACTTCCACTATATCACCCAGCAGGGTTAACTATAGTCATCACGTTTTATATTATATTCTTGCTACTTACTTATCATATAACCAAAGCTTAGACCTTTCGACCATCTTCCCGCAATTCCTCCACCCCGCCCCCCAACTCCTACCTGGCAACAGGAATCTGATCTCTTTCTCTATGCATTCGTTTTTTTGAGATTTCACAAATAAATGAGATCATACAGTGTTTGTCTTTCTCGGTCTGACTTATTTCACTTAGCATAATGCTGTTAAAGTCCATCTGTGGTGTTGCAAATATCAGAATTTCCTTTTTTTTAATGGTTGTATGTCCGTACCACATTGTCTTTATCCCCTCATCATCAACAACCTAGGACACCTAGGTTGTTGCCTTGTCTTTGCTATTGTAATTAACACTCAAGCCCAAGCTTTTAAAATATTCTTCTAGGGACGCCTGGGTGGCTCAGTTGGTTAAGCAGCTGCCTTCAGCTCAGGTCATGATCCCAGCGTCCTGGGATCGAGTCCCATATTGGGCTCCTTGCTCTGCAGGGAGGCTGCTTCTCCCTCTACCTCTGCCTGCCACTCTGTCTGCTTGTGCTCGCTCTCTCTGACAAATAAATAAATAAAATCTTTAAAAAAAATATTCTTCTGTATTTTTGCTTAGTAATTTCAGAGATTTCTTTCACATGTAAATATTTAATCTATTATTTATTTATTCCTAACAGTATTAGAAAGGGATCTGCCTTAGGTTAGGTTCCCCAGAAACAGCCTAAGATGAGCTCCACCAACTGGGATACATTCTCAGAAGAAGAAGAATGAAAACATCAGATAGGGCAGGGAGGAAACGGGAGCAAGAATGTGGTCTCAGCTGTTAACCAGCTTCGGTTTGACCTTAGGGGAAGCTCTGGAGCCGAAACTGTATGACCAGGTGAGTTCACCTGGAGGTAAGGCCTTCCTTACATCTGTGCCAGTCTGCCATTGGCCAAGGTCAGCCAGGAGGAGGGGTGCTGGGCACTTCTCCAGAGACGGGGGCAGCTGGGCTATGGGTCTACTGTCATAAAAGGATCTGGGGCCCCAACAGCATGCACTACAGTTCATCTTTGCACTGCTCAGATCTGCTTGTTTTCCCCCTGAACTTCTCTCTGTCCAGGTACAGCTACTCCAGGATTCTGATGGGTCACAATTTCTAGGTAAACTTAGAAGAGAAGAATTAGTTCTAGAGCCTCCCCTGATAGTCATCAACTCCTTCCTTTGCCACTCACTCATTCTAGCCATCCCTTCCCTTCTATCCCTGGCTTCAGCCAGTATTTCTGCTGGTCTCCATAGCCTACCTGGTGGGTTAACCTTGGCCCTCATCTTGAAGGGGTGACTCCCTAGTTACCACGCCCTATCAAGCCATGGTACAAATCAAACTCATGGCTTACTGCAGCTATCCCAGGGGATGACCTGAGCGCTAAACTTCTTCCTGCTGCAGCAATCCTACTTCCGGGTGATACCAACGTCTAGTTACCCTGCCAACAGGCCAAGTCTCTCCTTTGCCTGCTGCTCTGTCGGCACAAGAAGACCAAAGTGACCAGGAGACAGGTGTAGCTCAAAAGGCACTGGGACTCTTGCATGGTCCCTGGCAGAAATGTCCATCCCCACTCTGAGAGTTAGGATCTCTAAACGCACAGGTCCTAAAGTTAGTGGGCTGGCAGCACAAATTCCCCAAGGAGGTTACTGGGAGTGATGGGAAGCAGGGCCACTCCTGCTTCTAATCCTAGGTTTCCAGACTCATATACCTATGTTCTGTGGCACAGACTGTAAAACAGCCATTGGCTTAAGGTATATATTGCATTCTAAAAGATAGCGCTGGGTCCTCTTCATGCTGCCATTTAAGCTGCACCTTCCAGAAGCTGTTCCATTACCCTAAGAGGCCAGCAGCTTCTGGACAGGACAGCAAATGCAGCGTGTCCGCCACCATAATTCCATTGTTGTAAATGGGTCCCTCAGTCAGAAGAAGGAAAAGGAGCTGTGGGTCACTAGTCATCAGCAGTCACATCAGCCAGAAGCTAGGTGCCCTGCTAGTAAAAGAGATCTGAGCGGGATACTGGCAGCATGCATTACGGGATCTCGTTCCAACTTTTCCATATAGTTTTCCAGCTGTCCTAATGCCTTTTATTTATTTATTTTTTTGCAAGGGAGAGAGAGAGAGAGCATGAGCTGAAGGGACAGAGGGAGAGGGAATCTCAAGCAGACTCCTCGCTGAGCGCAGAGCCCTTGACATGGGGCTCGATCTCACAACACTGAGATCAGGACCTGAGCCGAAACCCAGAGTCAGATGCTAAGATGAGTGCACCACCCCGGCACCCTCCCTTTGATTTTAATAGTTTATCCTATCCTCCCTCATTTTAAATGACCCTTTTATCATATTCTAAATTGTTATGTATCCATGAGTCTATGCCTGGACTTTCTGTTCTGTTCCATTATTCTGCTTGTCCAGTTCTGTCTCCTTCACACAGTGTTTAACATAGTAGAGCTTTGGAGTTGTTTTTCTTATTCCGTGGAGTCTGCTCACCCGATTAGAATCGTGTGTTACTTCTTTGGGAAGTTCTGGTCACAGAGTGAGAGTTCAGTGGGTACCTGCTGAACGGAGGGAGAGCCTTGCTGACTCTAACTCCACTTTCTCCCAGTTTTTAATCCAACACCCTAATCCCCCATCAGACTCTGCTCCTAGGACAGGGCTTGTTATGCCTCTCCCTCGGGCCCTCCTCCTCCAGCCTAGGGCCACTCAGGAAGCAGGGGCGATGCTCTGCTGGATTCCAGAGGTGGCCAAGGGCCGAGCTGGGACTGGCTTAGGCTGTCCAGGCAGATCACCAGTGGATGGTGATCACTTGGTCATCGTGGTGTCCAACCAGCTTGGGGACAGACGGTGGTGCAGATAACGGGACAACAAGGGAGCCTCATCTGGGGACGGCAGGGAACAGCTCGGACACTGGAGCCAGTCTTACATTCAAGGCCTCTACAAGTCATTCTCTGCGTGATCCTCAGAAGTCACTGAATCTCTCTAAACCTCGTTAGTAACCACAGCACCTACTTCCCAGAGTTGTTACAAGGATAAAATGACGTCTATGTATAAAGTGACTGGTAACATAGAAGAGGCTAAAAAGAAAGTGATTCTTTTCCTTATATTCTCATCTTATTCCTTCCTACAATTTCATCTGCAAAATGGGGGCCAGCCACCTGTCACATAACCCCGAAGGAAAACCAGGGCCCCAGGAGCTGGAAAGCGTCAAGTTCCAGAAACGAGAGGTGATGGTAACATAAAGAGCTCTGGCTCTAGGGCCCAGTTTGAATCTTACCACTGCTCCCTGCGGGCTGTGTGACCCCGAAGTGATCAGGTGACCTTGCTGTGCCTTAGTCTCCTCACCTGTGAAATGGGAAGACAGCACTATCCAGCCCTTGGTGTTCGTAAAGGAAGTATGAGATACTGGACAGGAGAGCTTGGAACAACCCTGGGCCCTTAGGAAGCACTGGAAAAATGCTGGAGGTGGTGTGGCTGGGCTGTCCCCCAGAAGGGAGGTACCCTGGCCCCCCTCGCCACCACCTGGGGCTCTGGAACAGTGAATGGAGCAGGCTGCACTCCTCAGCCTGATGATGCCTGCGCAGGGGGCCTCTCTCCCAAACAGCCTCACCGCCGCTTTGGCTGGCCGCCCCGTTAGGATGAGGCACTGACCTAGAAGATCTGCTCGGCCAACCAGCCTTCTTGGCTTGGCTTTGCAGAGCCTTGGGTTTGAACCATGATGCTCCCGCCTTCCTTTGGCTGATACTCACTGAAGTGTCACCTTGAACCTGGCCCCGTGCTGGGGCTGCAGAGATGAGAAGTCCCTGCCACCTGTCACACTGGGCAGAAAGCCTGGGAGACTGAGAATGACAATGTAGGGTGATCAGTAAATGGAAAGGGGAACTCAGGGACATGTGGGAGCCCCAAGGGGCTGGGGAGACCAGGAAAGCTTCCCAGAGGAGGGAAAAGCAGAGTTGAAGGTTAACATAAAAGAAGGACTGTGTCAGGTGAAGGGGGAGCAGGAGGCCTTTCTGTGCGGGGAGAATTACCTGAGGCAGGCCTGTAAGTAGGTTGCATGGCTGAGGTAGATGGTGGGGAAGAGCAAGAAGTGAGCTGCAAGGCTGCACATGGACTGGGGAATCACAGGCCTCAAAGGGCAGGCTTCAGAGTTAGGACTGTGTCCTAAGGGCACTGGGAAGTCAAGGAAGACATGGATGGTGGGAGAGGACGAGAGGCCACTTGTCTTTCCCCAGCCTATCATCTCTCACCAGCCACCAGGGTCTCTGCTCTCTCTGCCATCCTTGTCTGCTCCTGAGACCTGTCACCCAGGCTCCCACCTCAGGGCCTTTGCACTTGCTGTTGTCTTTGCCTGGAGAGGGAAGGGTGAAGATTTGTAGCGGGGTGAGGCATGGAGTTGGGCTTAATATAGGGGTCAGGGTGAGGATCTGATTTGGAGTTCACATGTGTTTGTTCTGAATAGGCCTCGTTATGTGACCTGCTAGGTGACACTGGGGTTATGCTTGAAAGGGAGGGACAGGGGAGATCTCTCAGGAGCATATGTATGGCAGGTGGGGATGGGCCTCCAAGTGTGGGGTCATGCGGCACCAAAGATTTTGCCATTGGTTGGAGGCTTTCTATGCCACTGGGGTGACCCTGTGGGGACCCAGGAGGGTCCTCATGGCAGGGATCAAGGCACTTGGTGGGTGGGGTCAGAGAGAGCTGGCGTGGTGGGAAGTATTACCCAGTTTCCAAATGAGGAAACAGGCTCAGAGAGGTTGCGGGGTTCACTCCAGCTAGTGATGGACAAAGGCAGGACTCACACCCAAGTCTGCTGGCTCCTGAGTTTGGGGGGGTCCCCAAGCATCAGTTTCTGTGAGACTAAAACAGAGATGGAGACAGACGGGCTGAGAGGTGGGGATGGTTAGGGTGACAAAATTGATGACCTCTGCCAAGACAGACGCCTTGGGGTAAAGCTGGGCCTGGGCTGGGGGCCAGGTCCTCCAGCTGTGAAGGGCACCTAGGGGTCAAGAGAGAGAGAGAAAGGGAAGCCCCCAAGAGAAGGAGGAGGTGGTGGGGTTGTATGAGGGTGAACCTGCCTTCTGGGGTGAGGCCCAGCCCCACGTCCACCATCCACCTGTGAATAGCACCAGATCGAGTGTCTGCCTCCCTCTTCCCCTCCGCCCCTCCTGCCCTCCTCCTCCTCCTCCCTCTCCACCTCCTCCTTCACTACCTGGCCTGGCCTACGCCTCAGTGCACCCACTCAAAGGGCCCAGTCTAATCCCCTGACATCACCACTACCCCTCACGGGCCCTTTCTGGCAGCCCTGGGAGCCCCCGGCCTTGGAGATCCAATTTAGGATTCCCCCCGCCCAGAGCCCATCTTTCCTTCAAATTTCTCCCTCCTTCAGCTCACAGTTCAGATCAGAGACACCCCCAGATCCAGTCTCAAGCTGGGGGGCAGGAGTCTAGGATCTGTTCAGCCTTCCTGTGTGCCTTTAGCTAAGCAGATGTCCTCTGGGCCTCAGGCACCTTATTACATCTCCTTACCACCCCCTCCCCCGACCTGGGCTAATCACATCAACCTATTTTGGCTTCTTCTCAGCACTTTGTTGCTTTGGGAAATTTTTTTTCTTTTTAAACATTTTATTTATTTATATGACAGAAATCAAAAGTAGGCAGAGAGGCAGGCAGAGAGAGAGGGGGAAGCAGGCTCCCCGCTTAGCAGGGAGCCCGCTTAGCAGGGAGCCCGAGGCGGGGCTCGATCCCAGGACCCTGGGATCATGACCTGCGCTGAAGGCAGAGGCTTTAACCCACTGAGCCACCCAGGCGCCCGGGGAAATTTTGTTTTTATCAGTTCACATACTTGTTGGTGTCCCCCTCTGGACTGGGCACCCTTGTGAGACTGGGACCCAGCCCATCTTATTATTCACCCTGATGCCAGTCCACAGTAGAGGTCCCATCGAAATCGGCTAACTGAATGTAGACATGGGTGAATGAATGAACAGGTGTATCTCCTGCCTTTGCAGGAAAGCTGTGGGCCTTCTTTCTCCACACCAGGGAGGAAGGTAGAACAGTCTTCCATCCCCGCGACTGGATAGAAGCAGTGCAGAGGTGGGGGGCGGCTCTGCCTGAGCACTCTGACCCAGTGCGTGGGCAGGGGCTGAGAACCAAACAGTGCTCCCTTATGGAGAGACTGGGGACCTTGTGAAGGAGGACCAGAACCCAGCCACCCCGCTGAGTGGCAAGGCTTCCCCAGCTGGAAAGGGCCTTAGGTGTGTGTCTGTGTGTCTGTATGTGCTGTGTCTGGGCAGAGAGCCACCACTGGCCCAGATCTCAGGAGTCCTGACATCTGGCCGCACGTGTGTCTATGTGCACACACAGGACTGTGGTGTGTGTGCACCCATGTACAGACCTGTCTGCTCTGCGCATGTGCCTCTGCGAGGGCCTCTGGGTGTGGCTCTGTGTGCACATGTGTGCCGGTATCTGCGTGCACACATTTGCATCCTCCGTCTGTAGGGCCTGTAGGCCCGGCAGTGTGTGTGGTTCCGTACACAGGTGGCCAGGCCCACTGGAGTGTGAGCTCTGTGAGGACAGGGATTTTTAAATCTTTATTTATTTATTTGAGAGAGAGAGAGAGAGAGCACAACACAAGCAGGGGAGCAGCAGAGGGAGAGGGAGAAGCAGACTCCCGGCTAAGCGGGGAGTCTGAGGCAGGATTCAATCCCAGGACCAGGATCATGACATGAGGTCAAGGCAGCCGCTTAACCGACTGAGCCACCCAGGCTTCCTGAGCCAGGGAAGGGATTTTTGTTTGACTTGTTCTCTGTTCTATCCCAGCACTCGGAACAGGGATCAGCATACAGCAGGTGTCCGTACTACTTAAATGAATGAATGTGAGTGTGCTCACATATCTGGTGTGCGCCCTTGTGCCAATGTGTGTGTGTGTGTGTGTGTAGATGTGCACATGCTCCTATGTCTAAGGTACCTTGGTGTGAGTGATGTTGCTCACAAGCCACCATCCTCATCCCTTTTCCAAACTCCTGGGAGGTCAGTGCCCAATGCCTGGGTCCCAGTGGGGGCGGAGCAGGAGGCGGCCTCCTCCTGGGTAACTGGATCTGGGACGTGCTGAGCAGCAGGGAGCAGGGCGGCCCCTTTGTCCCCCGATAATCCCCTCCCGCCTTTGACCCCTCCCTCCCAGCAACCAGGTCTTAAGGTCGAGTTTGGGGACTGTAGAGGACTAGGGTGTCACCTCAGTGTCCCCCTCCCAGCCTGTCCTTTGCTTCTGGGGCTTCTGCACCTGTGCCACACTCCTCAACACACACCCCCGCTCTAGGGTGTGACTCCTTCCCTCCCACTTGGGCAGCCTCAGCGCTCAGCCCAGGTATAAAGCCAACTGAGGGAAGGGAGAACAGGTGCCCCAGAAGAATCCAGAGACTGGAGGAGGAAGGAGCCAAGGAGAGAGCATGAGCTATCCGCTAGGTGAGTTGGGGGTGTGTGTGGAGTGCCAGGGCCTAGAGACCAGGAGGGGAAGGGGTACCCTCCAGGGTCTCTAGCCCTTAGGATTCATGTGCCTGGCTGTCTTTGCATGCTAGGAACCTCCAAATCTTTACACACAGAAGGTTTTGTTCATCACTCAGTCATTCATTCAAGAATTACTGAGTAGTTTTCTAAGCATTTGGAGATACAGTAGTGAACAGACAAAAAGCTATGGTCTCATGGAGATTTCATTCTGCAGACAGACGATACACATCATCGTCATAAGTAAGTAAATTATGGGGTGTCTGAGTGGCTCAGTTGGTTAAACGCCTTTGGCTCAGGTCATGATCTCAGGGTCCTGGAATGGAGCCCCACATCAGGCTCTCTGCTCGGCAGGGAGTCTGCTTCTCCGCCCCCCACCCCCGCCTCTGCCTGCCTCTCTGCCTACTTGTGATCTCTGTCAAATGAATAAATAAAATCTTTTTTAAAAAAGTATATTATAATGCAGTGTGATAGAAGGTGAGTGCAATGAGCAAATTTTTTGAATGAATGCATGAATGAATGGGCCTTCACTTTCAGCCTTCCCTTAAGTTCTAAACTTAGGGAACTCAGGAATGTAGAAAGGGGAACAAAGGAGACCATCACAATTTGCCTCTCATCTCCATTGCTTCCTGCTGGTCCCCCCAACTGAGCCTCACACTGGGAACAGAACTGGGCCTGAGCTGTAAGGGGACGCTTGGCAGCATTTATTCAAATTTAAAATGAGCACACCCTTGGGGCACCTGGGTGGCTCAGTGGGTTAAAGCCTCTGCCTCCAGCTCAGGTCCAGCCCAGGGTCCTCGGATGGAGCCCTGCATCGCATCGCATCCAGTTCTCTGCTTGGCAGGGAACCTGTTCCCCCCCTCCTCTGCCTGCCTTTCTGCCTACTTGCGATCTCTGTCTGTCAAATAAATAAAATCTTTAAAAATAAGATAAAATAGGGCACCTGGGTGGCTCAGTTGGTTGGGCGACTGCCTTCTGCTCAGGTCATGATCCCGGAGTCCTGGGATCGAGTCCCACATCAGGCTCCCAGCTCCATGGGGAGTCTGCTTCTCCCTCTGACCTCCCCTCTCATGCTGTCTCACTCTCTCAAATAAATAAATAAAATCTTTATAAAAAATAAAAATAA